>LQNS02277100.1:9973222-9991459 GCA_001587735.2 Parhyale hawaiensis
TATTAAATAACAGTCGACGGAATTAAAATTTAACGTTTCGAGATGAAAAATCCCATCCTCAGAAAAAAAAATTCTAGGTTACGATCAATATATAAAAATTTCTTTATTGTAGCTCAATAAGGTAATGTAATGATTATATTACATTACATGATTATATATAGACCATGATTATTATAGACCTTATCCAACCTCATTCAATTACTGGACTCAATTGTTTAATTTCCATCGGATTCAATTGCTATTTTTGAGTAAACGTTGACCATCTTTAAAGAGGAAAATCACGAATAAGACCTTATTTTTAGATTTATATTCTGGCTGTGAACTTGTAAGTCATGAAGAAATAACGAGCCAAAGCGTCATCAGCCGTGGTGAACTGTGGAAGATAAGAAAATATATTAGTTCACCTATAATACTCATTTTTTTATTCAATATAATATAAACTGTATAACCATAGGTATTTATGCGCAATTCTCTGCATTTATTGCTCTAGGTTAGAAATTTATCCTTTGAATTTGTCATCTCTACAGTAGTTTGCGCACTGTTCTGCAAATATGAAGTATATCAACTCTTTAAATATTCACGGAAAGTTAATAGTGTTGAAGCAACGTGATAGTGGAAAATTTTACATAAGAGCGGTCTCTTCAAATATTATATACAAATTTCTTGAATAATTTTATCATTCGTTTTTTACTTCTAGGGAGTAGAAGAAAGTATTGAAAAAATATGTAGTTGTTTCATATTCGCTTCTGAACGCTTTAACTGTCTCATCGTACTGTATCTGCAACAGTGAGTTATATAAATAGCAGCTCATTTTTTATGGATTTTGATGGGATCTTTTAGAGCTTATCCAAGGGATCTAATACTCTTTAACTGAACAACAGTGGTTATATTCTGTATCCTAGTATAAGCCCCTCAGATTACGCTAGGATCTTGATGCTCTTGGTCCTATAAACGCAGACCAAACAGGAATCATAATTGTCATGTTATAATATTCCTAGTTTTAGAACTGTTGATTAGTTTTAGAACTGTTGATTCATATTATAGTCCCGGTCTTAAAAAAAATCCACATCCTTGTCGCGACAGGTAAATACTTTGCAAACAATATTTTCTCTGCATTCGTGTTGCGATAGGTACTTTACAAACAATATTTTCTCTGCATTCTGGTCGCGATAAGTACTTTGTAAACAATATTTTTTGTATCCTTGCCGCTACAGGTACTTTGTTGACAATATTGTCTTACATCCTTGTCCCGACACACATGTATAGACATACATACTTTGCAAACAATATTTTCTTGACATTCCTGCAGCGATAGATACACAAACAATATTTTTTTGATAATTCAAGGGATGACGATTTAGATTTCAGAGGGATTTTATAAATACTAGCGTGGCGAGGGGCTGGTAACAATATGATGGTAGTAATTTCATGCAAAAACTCAGTCATAGACCGCAACAGTACTTGACTGACTGGCGGCCAAAACGGGAAAAATGGGATTTTCTCAAGAGCTATTATGAACATGTTCAAACACGGTCATCCAGGCAAGCGCCCAAAAGCGTCCCCGCCGTATCCAAGATACCTTCTCCGCAAGAAAAATGTTGGGTACCTTGGAATTCTTGGAACTTTTTTCTTCAGTATTAGATTGGGGGAAAAGAATAGCTCTTGAGAAAATCCCATTTTTCCGTTGCCGACTTTTGGCCGCCAGCGTTCGACTGAGGAGTCAAGTACTGTTGCGGTCTATGACTTAGTCATTAATATAATAATAACAATGATAATAGGCTGGCATGTAGGGCTACTATACCTTGAGCATTGCATTGTCATATGAATTAAGCTGCTAAAAAAGGGTACATTATCAAATAAAACTGAGTCAATAGATATTAGGAGAATCAGCTCACGTCTGGGTATAGCAAAAAAGAATGTAACGTAAAATATTGAGGACGTTTTATATGTACATTAATTGTTTCCATTGCCCTATAACTCAACGCTACAGACGCTGTTACTGACATTGTAGAAGCAATCTTAATTGTATTATTACCACAAGAAATAAAAGTTATCTCTTTGAGTCATTGGGAAGTGGATTGATGCATCAAAGAATTGTAGTGGATTGTCCAAGGCACAGGCAGGCAGGCAGGCAGGCAGGCAGGCAGGCAGGCAGGCTGGCAGGCAGGCAGGCAGGCTGGCAGGCAGGCAGGCATACTATCCCAGTTTCGGGAAGAATGTTAGTAACGAAATGACAAGTTCCACAACCTGCTTGTAGCCGATAAGTTAGGAAAACATTTTATTTGGCAAACGAAATGTGCGAAGTTATATAGTTGAATGCAATAAGTTTAACAACACTTTTTTTGTTGTTCATGCAGCATGATGTCTGCTTCTGCTACAGTTCACGGCAGAAGGTGGTACGTTTCCCAAGATTTTCCTCCTTCGAGAAGGTTCCCTCGTGAGTTATCTCTACAGTAGGAGCCTATATTCACTTAACATAAAATAAAATAATACTTCTTTTGGATAATGAATTCCAGGTTAACCAAGCTGTTGACATTCTTAGCGAATGTCGCTGTCATGGTGGGAATGCCGAAAGTTTGGATAAACTAAAAGTTATAATTCCGATGAAGTATTTTTTTTATGTTAATTGAATACATGGGACCTGGATGTCCTCTATTTCTATCCTGTAGGATATGCTTAAGACTATAATATATTGCAGAGCTTTGCTATGGAATTGCTCACCTCCCGGCTTGTTGGATACACTGCGGTGATGTCCGTATCCACTGCTTCCCCCGCCGTATCCACCGCCTTGTCCACCAATCTGGTTTCCACCAGTGTATCCACCACCAGCACCGCCATATCCGCCGCCTTGGCCTCCGCCGTAACCTCCACCAGCTCCACCGTATCCACCACCTTGGCCTCCACCTTGTCCACCACCATAGCCACCACCTTGGCCACCTCCGTGTCCACCTCCATATCCACCACCTTGGCCTCCTCCGTGTCCGCCGCCATATCCACCACCTTGGCCTCCTCCGTGTCCGCCGCCATATCCACCACCTTGTCCTCCACCATATCCGCCGCCACCACCACCGCCGCCATGTCTACTCACAAAGCCACTGTTGCCATGGCGGCGGGGCACACCAGAGACGACGGCGGCAACCGCCAAAAGCACCCAAAGTTTCCTGGAAGAAAAAATAATTATAGTTTTACAGTTAATAATAATTTACAATTATAAATTATAATAATTTTATTAACTTTAGTGGGGCACCTCGACGTCAATAATGACGACGAAGAAATTGCAGTGAGTGCTCTTTATTTCTCAAGTCCGTGGTCGTTTTCAAGCTACTAAAGCTCCGAGGTTTTTGCCATGGCTGCCCAAAGAAAGTTTTGTGCCACCCCATCAGCTACCCTTGCAGAATTTCTGGTAACCCCAAAAACTGATTTACAGTATTAGCATCAGGGGCAGCTAAGAATTTCGGTGGCTTCAATTCGCAAGTGAGTTTGTAGGACAGGTTAAAAATTTGGCAGAGAGCTTTAATTTCAGCTGACTGACTAGAAGCGGCGAGTATAATTTCAGTAAAACATCTTAATTGGTGACGACATCTTAACTGGCTGACGAAATAAAGTCAGAAATTCTGTTCTTGAAATGGGCCAATAATCTGTCACGTTAATGCTCCGTGTCTAATCCGTATCGTGGATGCGAAACTAAGATCATTGAGAGACCAACACCCATGACAGATTAAGAAATCTAATACAGAAATGGAGAAAAAGATCAATGACAGACTAAGATCCACTATCCCATTAGAGACGTAGTTCTAGAACAGCATATTAGACAATAACATCCAACAAAGCATTTAAGATTAAAATCCACGAGAGACAAAGAACCATGAAAACTTAGAAAAATTAAACCATTAAAGACTCAGATACACGACAAATGAAAATTCACGAGGGAGTAAGATATATGAGATTCTTAGAGCCTGAGATCCATGAGAGATTAGATCCATGCGAGATTAAGATACATTAAACGAAGAAAAACTAAGATCCATTAGCGGCTAACATCAAGTACCGGATAAGATCTAAATATCAGTACTATATAATAATTCACGCCGTGTTTTTATTTATTTATATATTTCCTGTCACGCTCTATGGGAATAAGATAGGAGAAAATTCAGATTTCAAAATGTAAAAAAAAGTGGGTACCTTGCAATCTTTCTCTTCGGTATTAGATTGGGGAAAAATAGAACTAACTAGAGCACTCTGAGAGCGCATACCTCCGCCAAGTGAGCCAATGGTAGCAAAAATTCAAATTGGCTCTGAAACCATACTTTTCTTTGCATAAATTCCAAAATCTAATCGTTTGTGCCTTTTTATATTAAAACAGCTTGTGCAATTTTTTTGAAGATCCGTACATAACTTTTTGAGTTATACTGTTAACAAACGTTATGAAAAATATGAGTCAAACATACAAACGAATCAACCGATCTGCATCAAAATTTGATCATTTATGTCTTTTACCATTACTAATAACTCCTATAAATTTCATAAAGATCCATTCATTATTTTTTGAGTTATTGTGCTAACAAGCATAAAATTAAAAACAGTGACAAACAAACGAACGAACAAACAAACGGACCATTACCAAAATTTGGTCATCTACTCTTTGTTATATACCTAACAACTCATGTTAATTTCATCAAAGTCCATCCATAACTTTTTGAGTTATCGCATCGAGAAAAATAACGCAGACAAACAAACAAACGGATGGACATATCTTCACCAAAAGTTAATCATCTGTTCCTCCTAACATACCTAACAATCCGTGTAAATTTCATTTAAATCGGTTCATGACTTTTTGAGTTATCTTGGTGACAGACAGACAGATAAACAGACAGACAAACAGGCAGACAGACAGACAAACACGACGAAAACATAACCTCCTTGGCGGAGGTAATAAGATAAGAGAAAATTCAGATTTCAAAAGGCGAAAAAAAAGTTGGGTACCTTGGAATATTTTTCTTCAGTATTAGATAGGGTGAAAAATGAAGAAGCCCAAAAGACGGCGGGGGTTTTGGTGAAGTGTTAATTTTTTGCCGTCATTTATAATGACGGCACGGGCCACTAGTCAAAGACTAAGAGGCTATAGATATAGCTGGTATAATACAACTTTTAAAGGCATCATTGATTGGAACAGATGAACTGACTTAAAAGCTGAATCATTTATATCATTAACTAGTCCTTAACTTTCGCATAAAATAATACTTCATCTGGATTACGAATTTTATTTGTACCAAGCTTTCGACATTCTTAGCGAATGTCGTTGTCAAGGTGGGAACTTCAAAACTCTTTGGTCCGCTACTAATGATATGGAACTAGTTAGTGTCAAAGATACGTTTGAAAAATTGATCAAGAATGTGACATAGGGCACTTTCGATTAAACGTCAAAATTAGGCCTTTGAGACTTGATTTGTCCGAAACTTATGATAGAAGCTTTGGATTTGTCATGCTGGAGTGTGTTGCAAGTGTTAGAAACAATGCGATTACGTTGAGCCTGCTCAAAACTCCATTTTAAGGAGTAAAATTGAGTTTCTGGAACTCTCAAGGGTAATCGATTGTGGGTCACTGCCTGGAAGAGCACAAACTCAGAACGGATATCTATCCTATCAAAACTGAATAACGCCACAGAAACTAAAATGGCAATGCAGCTTCAGAGAGGTGCCACGGCGGCTTTAAATTTTTATAGGGTAGTGATCCCGAGACCGTATCACGGATACTGCATTTTCCCCTTCTATGTAGTACTGAAAGCGCCTCGCGCTCTTGGCCAAAGGAAGGATTGAATGAACATATACAAGCAAAATAATATGGATCGTAGTGTTTTTCTACGAGCGTAGTAACATAAGCACAAATCGATTTATAAAAATTAAACTCCACGCTAAACACTGGTATTATTGAATTTATTAATTTTTTAAGATAGGAAATGTAGTTCAATAGCATTATTATTTAACTCTTTTTTCAATATTCAACAATTTTCAAAAAAAGCTGAATGCATTGCTTTTAGCTTGAAAATAACATAACTCAGCATTAGTAGCATACTCACATGTTTTTTTATAGGTCAGTCCACTCTTTGATGTTTACTCAGACTTCAGTATATCCGGGTGAAGAGCTCAGTGACGATACTGCCCACAACTGCTCTCCAATGGCACTGAGATGCAGATGGGTTTCGGGTCTCTTTTATACGTCAGGGATGCTGGGCTAATGTTTGTTTGGACTTGCGGTGTTCGGAGTCCACCAGAAGTGAGTACATACTTTCAATATTACTCACGCTTATGGGCTTCTGAATCAACCACTGATGTAAATTTGCTTCGAGCAAACTCAAAAAATCAAAATGTTTGTTGTATCTTGGCTAGTAGATCAACCAGTAGTTCGAGAGCAGGCGGTATTACAATGTAGCCAAAGTTTAGCGGTTATCAAGCAATATTTCATAGGAATTACTCGATTAAGGAATCCCGGAGCTAATGGGTGACGTCACTGCTGTTAGGTAAACAGACCATCAGGCGGGCAGCTTCTCGGTACAGAGAAGGAAATCTGCGCAGCAGTTAATTCTTTCCACAAGAGTCATCAAGGCAAATAGGCTCTTGATTCTTTGTTCCCAGACTGAAAGAAATGAGCAGGGAATTCTGTGAATAACTGCTGAGCTAATTTGACAAGTGCGGTAACCTCTGAACGATGATGATACGGCATGTTTGGGACAGAGTTATTCTGGGGTAATTGCTGTCGAACTAAAGGCATTGATTAATAGTGTTTACCTTCGGGCAGTGGGGACATGATTAGAAGTGCCATCCATATGAGATATGAAGTATAGACTAAATTGAATTACTCCTACGAGTAATTACAGGATATTACTATATATTTATATACATCTGATGACGTTAGTCCGGAGAGAAATTAGGGAGAGGATTGGTGTTGCTTGTCTCATGGAAAAAATAGGGACAGAGTAAATATTGCTCATTTTAAGGGAAATTAGACGCTATATTAATAGTGCAGTATTGATAAAAACTTATGGGCTTGCGTAGTAATGCAGTATTCATGAGAAATGAGACAGAATTAATAGAACATTTTTATGAGTAACAAGGACATGATTAACGATGTTAATCCTATGAGAAGTGAACATTTATTTCAAGTATTAATAAGGCTCATTTCACTGAAAAATTAATGAAGCGCATGTTCAACCTACTGTACTTGTGCAGTCTATCTATATTGTTATACAACACGGCTAAATCAGCTGACTGTATCAATAAATGGAGCGTAAGATGAAAGGAAAAGCAATTAAGAAATTACCAAACAGAGAAATTAAGTAGTTGCCTGATGGAATAATTGGGAAATTGCCAAATGGAATAATTGATTAGTGGTCAGCTAGAATAATTAATAAACTGTACAAGAACACTGATTCTCATGACCGTTAATGTACCAGGTCGTGATTAATGACGTGGGGGTATATAAAAGCTCGATCACAAACACACAAACAAACAGATAAATATATGTTTTGAAATTTGTAATGCAGACTCTTGTACCTATATATAAATATATGTTTCATTGAAAATATTACCGAGTTTATTACCTCCGCCAAAGAGTTTATGTTTTCGTCGTGTTTGTCTGTCTGTTTGTTTGTCTCTCTGTCTGTCACTAAGATAATTCAAAAGTTATGAACCGATTAGGACGAAATTTTCAAGGATTGTTAGGTATGTTAGGAGAAACAGATGATTAACTTTTGTTGAAGCTCCGTCCATCCGTTTGCTTGTTTGTTTGTTCGCTTCATTTTTCTCAGTGCCATAACTAAAAGAGTTATGGACGGATTTCTATGAAATTTACATGAGTTGTTAAGTATATTATAGAGAGTAAATGAACAAATATTTGTGATGATCTGTGAGTTCGTTCGTATGTTAGCTGCTGTATTTGATTTTATGTTTGTTAGCGCAATAACTCAAAAAGTTGCAGGAGTAGCTAGTAATGTTAAAAGATGTAGATGATTAAATTTTGGTGCAGATCGGTTGGTTCGTTTGTATGTTTGACTTATATTTGTCGTAATATTTGTTAACACCATAATTTAAACAGTTATGAAAGGATCTTCAATAAAATTGCAGAAACTGTTAATACTATACAAAGGCAGAAATGATTGGATTTTGGAGTTGATACAAAAGAAATCATGATTTCAGAGCTGATTTGAATTTTCCGTTACCGCTGCGTTATTTGGAGGAGGTATGCGGTCTCAGAGTGCTCTAGTTTATTGCTGTGAAGTGTGCATCAATTTTGAAGTTTTGAAAAGTGTGATTAAGTGGAGCGATGTGTTTTGTTCTCGCACACATGCTCTTATAAAATAACATTCATATTTGTTTTGTTCTTTTCCCATTAAATAACAAAGTAAACCTGCATGCTCTTAAAAATTGCGTTATTAATCTACATATATTGCCCTGAAATGGACAACACGGGTAAATGGGCTACCTCCCTATTTCGCCAGCTGCTAAATATATACAACTGATGTGAGGTTTGCTATCATGGTATTCGTTTGAGAAATCGTATTTCGGAGCATTAGCTTCGGGCTTAGATTGGCACAAGTCGCTCGCAATAAACAAAATATTCCAAGCTGTTCAGGGAATAATGAGCTTAATTTTTCATCTTTTTCAGTGCCAGAAACGCGTGTTTGAGCCGCAGGAAAGTACCATAAAATCGGTCCAATTGTATGTTTACCTGGGACAGACAAATGCGTCCGCATCAGTGCTAAGCAGAAGTAAAGAATTGCTTTCAAATACACACACATAAATAAGACAAATTTGTTAATAGTAATAATAAATCAGACTGAGAATACTCTGTTAGTTGACTGACGCAGCCTACACGTAGGCATGACAACGTTGCTGGAGTAACCTTGTTACTTCTACATTCCTGGTTGATTTGTCAGCTCATTTAGTTTCAGTAGCTCGTGCAGATAAGACGCAGCAGTGGTCTTCTTTAAGAAATTGGGTGACATTAGGTTCCATCACATTCAAGTTTAAGTTGTAAACCAAACAGATTTACGATGTGAAAAACATATAATCTAGAACGCCTCGGGGCGTAAAATCATCACACGCGACGGGAGGGGAGCTGAAAGTAAAGGTAAAGTCAACTTGACCGCACCCTCTATTGGTAAACCCACTTGCACTGGTTCGTGCTGCGGACATAGGCCAACTGCCCAGAGGATTGTACGGCTGCGGTCGAGCCAGTACAGCTGAAAGTGATGCGTCAGCAGTTTTTTGAAATTTTTCTTATCCAGCTGAAGCACCTGCGGGCCAGAGATTGTGATGATAGCTCAATTCGTTCTGGCAGTGTTTGGATGGAAATACATGTAAATACGTATAAATGTATGCATACACAAATATATATAGACGCATACAGTATGAACGCATAATCAGCTCTCTTGCTTCGTTAGCGGGTGATAAAAAAGTCTTGTCGGTTGCAGGAGTCAGTCTTCCACAGGCTAAAGCATTTCATTATTCGACGGAACCATCCTTATAAAAAAGTGGGCCATAAGTAAGGTACTTTAAAAAAAATACGACATCAACACTAAAAATAGTAAAGCGATTTGTTTGCAAGTAAAAGAACAGATTTTAAAGTTTTTTTTTATCATTGTATCTATTCTACCGACAATGCGACACATTGCTGTTAAAATCCATAAAATCCCCTCTCCCTGAAAATTAATCGTTACTTAGTGCAACAACGCGCAAGAATCGTAAATCTTTACTTCCGAAGTAATTGTTCTGTTACTGCAGTTCAGAGGAAATGCAGGAACATTGCTGCTATTGGAAGAAGTCCTTCGAAGAAGAGCATAAGATTATTGGTTTTGAAATTTCGAGAAAGCGGGACAACAGAAGATCAACAACATAGTGGCAGACCACGGACCGTACGAAATGATGCTTCAATCTAACTTGTTGCAACGAGCGTTGCTGATCGGCCAAAATCGTCGACTAGGATAAGTTCAACTCAACTGGAAATATCACGTACGGTATGCGACGGATTTTGGCAAAAAATCTAAATATCATGCATATAAAATTCAAATAACACAAAAAGTCCAACCTATGGACAGCCAAAAGCAGTTAGATTTTGTCAATAGGTTTTTGCAGTTGGCAGAAAATGAAGAGTTTGTGAGTCTAATTAAATAACCGATGATTCGAATTATCACCTCGATGGTTTTGTTAATCAACAAAGTTGTAGATTCTGGGCGCCTGAAAATCCACAACTTATTCATGAACGTCCACTTCACTCGGTTGAAGTAACAGTATGGTGTGGCATCACGTCTTCGAGGATTATTTGGCCATATTTTCTTTTTTTTTTTGAAAATGCTAACGGCGATGCAATTTGTGTTAGTGGAGACCGCTATTAACAGATGATCCAATAATATTTGTTAGGTGAAATGAAGATAGCAACACAAAAAATACGTTTTTCCAACAAGATGGATCTACAGCGCACACAGCAGGAGCAACAATTTAAATGTTGAAGACAATTCTCACAAACAGATTGATTTCTCGTTTTGGCGACATATTGTGGCCACCCCGATCTCCAGATTTAAGCGCTCCTGATTTTTCTCTGGGTATCCTTAAAGGCAAGATTTTACATTCACATGCCTAAAACCTTGCAGCAGCTGAAAAGAAACATCTTATAAAATGAGACAAATTACGCGCCCTAGCGGCACACGAGTCTGCGATTGAACACAGGAATAGTTCGGCGCGATATAGACAGTGTGCCACTGAAGTGCTAGTAAAAACTTCTACTACTAACTACGAAAAGAAACATGAGCCAGGAGAATAACAAGATTTCAGCAGCGACGTTAGAGAAAGTAATGATCAATACCATTGCAAGAGATCGCGAATGCTTGGCCAATAATGGTGGTAATTTAAAGAATATTGTTTTCCAGACTTAAATAAATGCTTTTTTCAACGAGATTAGATGTGTTGCACTATCAATTAACAAATAAACACCGTCGTGTGTTTATTTATTTTTATATGTTCATATATTATATATTTGTATGTTTCGGATCACGCTCTAAAAGAAATAGGCGAAAAATAGGCCAGGTTGTAGATTTTGTAATTAGATTGCCTTTTCCTGGAGATCGATGACCAAATTGTAGAAGATGACAAAAGTAGGATCCTTATTCCTTTATGTGTCTCAATGTGCTTCTTGCTTGAAAAAGTTCTTAGCATTAAAGTAATTAAGCTATTTTGAGCTTCTCTTAGCGCGATTATGGAACCTGATTTTTATCCCCTTTTCCATACACTGAAAACATCGTTGAAAATAAAGGACATCCAGGTTCCATGTATTTAATAACGTAAAATAATACTTCTTCTGGACGACGAATTTTATGTTAACCAAGCTTTCGACATTCTCAGCTTAGTAAGTTCCCACCTTGACAACGACATTCGCTGAGAATGTCGAAAGCTTGGTTAACATAAAATTCGTCGTCCAGAAGAAGTATTATTTTACGTTATTAAACACTGAAAACAGTTAGAAACTTGGCAGGGTTGCACATGGCAAACGTATCTCAGTGCTGTTCTTTCTTTACCAGCTTTGAAGTTCACTCTATGCAGATTGATACATACAGCTTCTCTAAGCACTCTGTTGCATCGTGCTTCGTTGCTTCGTACTCTCTTCTGTTTTTTTTTTCATCCAAACTTCGACTACCCCAAGTTTACGCTGATGCTCTTATTGGCTGCATGTCTTCGCAGGAAGTGACAAGATATTCTTCAGCGGTCAGAAGGCGAGAAAAGACCAGGATGATTCCTCGGCACCAAATAATTTTCTTCACTTTGGGTTCTTCTTTCAACAGAACAACAATTCACTTGAAGAAAAACTTCCGAGCTATACGACAGCGTCAGTATCCAGGATACCGAGCTCAGTATTTATTGGCAGACAATAGCACCTGTGGGCAAAACAACATCGCTTTTTCAGCATATAACGGAAGGAATGCTTGGCACGGATCATCACAAATTCTTGCTGTCATATTTGATAACACGGGCACTCTAATTCTAATATAAAATAAAACTTTAAAATATCCTCTTTCATTTGCAAAAAAAAAAAAATCGCTTTACCATTTTTAGATTTATGTAATAATTTCTTTTAAAAGGTACCTACTTATGGCCTGCCCTTTATATACAAATTAATTTTAAATTAGGCAATTTTTCTAAAATCCAATGATTCATAGATTTACTTGAAGAAATTATAATTTTTAAAACTTTAGAACAATGTCAGCTATAGCTGATGAAACTCAACTATAGAAAGCTAACAACAAATTAATCCGGCCACCATAGCAGGAATGATGTGCATTTTGTCACTGATGTACGCAGGGCTAACCTCGCTTATGAAATTAGCTCACTAGATATGCTCGTACCTGAGTACACACGCCACTGAAGTACATTCTCGTTGTGCTTTAAGCATCATTAAAGCGCATAATGTAGGGGTAAAAAGTGTTAACATGACATATAATGCGCATAAGTCACACTCTCAAAGTACCATTCTGATTTAAGAGTGTTGAATATAAAATATGCTGTTAGTGTTCAAGTCATTACCTTATTAAAGTATAATGTAAATCTTTACGTCAGGTTGGAATAACACTTTTACTAACATCCCGAAAGTTACAGTTAGCATCAGTTGGTTAATTAACTTTGGTACCGAAAAATAATAAATCCGTTATGCCTACGGACATCTTGAATAGGATTTAGACGGTGTGAGTTCGGTAATCAACAATTTTTTTACCCCATATACTTCAGGCTGCATTTTTGCATCAGATAGTGACACTAGTGGCCATCTGTAGCCCAGATAGATGAGTAGACAAAACGGAAGGTTTTGGGCCCCCGCCCCCTTTCCCTCTTGTGCTAAGTTGTAGGGGACCGCGAACGCCCCTCCCGCTCCCCGAACGCCACAGGGTCGGAAGAGCAGACTCAAACTCCTGCCCCGAATGCCCCAGTGGCCCTCTGACTGTAAACCACCTATTCGAATGTCTTGCCCATCCCACCCCGCTCCTTCCCACCTCTCTATGGGACAATCCTTTTTCTGTACTTCACTTCCTGTGCTCTCTTCTTTCCTTTTCATACCTTCCGCCACTTGCTCGACCCCCCCGGAACCCACCTCCCTGCGTAACAAGCTCTAAAAGAATTATCATTGTTGTCAGGGCCAGGCTCGGGGTATAGTGGACAGACAAACCAGAGGCAGAAGAGCAACGAGCATCGGAGAGGAAAACACAGGGCGATTTTTACGTTTTAATGCTTAAAAATAAGAAACACTTAAGTCGAAAAAATAGTTTGTAGTAAGTAGAGCGTCCGTCGTTATGCTGATGATGGAGTTGGCCCAGGAGCCGGTCGACCGTAGCTACAAGGACGGATGGAAGGCCCTGAAGTCATCGGACGACCGTAGCCAATGGTTGACTGAAGGCCGTCTGAAGACTATAATCGGACGAAATCAGATTTCGGGACAGACGAATAACCGCTGTCGACGTGCCGGTGAATTGACAGCACAGCGCTCTGTAGTAGCAGGGATGACTTGACAACGCAGCACGTTGTAGTAGCAGGGGTGACTTGACAACGCAGCACGTTGTAGTAGCAGGGATGACTTGACAACGCAGCACGTTGTAGTAGCAGGGGTGAATTGACGGCATGACACGCTGCAGTAACAGGGTGCATTGATAGCACAACACTGCACCGCAGAGGGATCTTGCTCAGGATAGAGGAGCTGTACGCATCAATACCGCTCTAGGGTTCCGAGTGTGGGCTGGTGGCGGCCAATCACCAAACTCCAGCTCTGCACAGAAGAAGAGAGCATGTACGTAAAAGCCGTCACAAGCCATTGGGGAACGATCGCAATTGAAAGGCAAGCGGCCGGGCACCCACCGTCAGGCCGAGAACCCAGAAAAACAAAAGTTAATTTCGCCCCACCTGCAGCAGCCCAAGCTGCCGCTGACTAGCTACGGCCTGCCATAATCTTTCGGGTTGTCACCTCCCGTAGGAATAGCACAGGCATTGGCGGTTGTTGACGTGGAGTGCGCATTTCCCATGGGCACAGTAATAGCGCAGGGGGGAAATGATAGCTATAATAACGTGGAGGTAATCGCACTAGTCACGGGGCAGTACTAGCACTATTAACGGGGCAGTAATAGCACTAGTAACGGGGCAGTAATAGCACTAATAACGGGGCAGTAATAACACTAGTACCGGGGCAGTAATAGCAGTATTAACAGGGCAGTAATAGCACTAATAACGGGGCAGTAATAGCACTAGTAACAGGGCAGTAATAGCACTAATAACGGGGCAGTAATAGCACTAGTATGAGGGCAGTAATAGCACTAATAACGGGACAGTAATAGCACTAGTAACAGAGCAGTAATAGCCCTAGTATCGGGGTAGTGATAGCATTAATAGAAAGTACAGCCATAGTAAAGGGGAAAATACAGCAATAGCACCGGGGAAAATACAGGCGCTGGCGATGTTGCCGGGGAAGCAGCAGCACTAGTTAATTCTTTCAAAAGACTATCCCTGCATCGCCAGCTGCTCAATTCCTCTGCTATACTTGACCGTCTTATGTCCAACACTTGTATCGTATTTTATTTCATCTTAAGCCTATATTTTAAAAGATGTTAACGCACCACGACCACAATTAGAAAATAAGGAATAGCTTAGCCAGGTAACTATAACATACCTGATGGCGTAAAGCAGCTGGAGGACTGAGCCTACCCGTTCAGGTGCCTTAAATATATAGCCTTCGGAATCAAATGAGCTTCGAGGAGCGTACCTGGAGGTTGTACAAATTTGCGGGCTGGATTTGTCCTTACAATTGTCTTTTCAGCAGTCTTTCAGCTAGGAAGTCGTCGTTTGAGGTGCTGAAAACCTGGAATAGATGAAAATTGAATTTCGAAAAACATGAAGCACCTTCCGTTCTTGCTTGCCGTGAGCTTGGTATTAGTTGTAGAAAGTGCACTGCCTTCGGAAGACAATGCGTACGACCTCAGTTACACTATTGTGAAGACAAAATGTAAGTATTTTAATGTTTACGACACTTGAACTGTTATCTGCTAGCTTATCTATAGAAGGTCACTGCTATTACTTTAGAAACATGTTGTTTATTCTTTCGACATAGCAGTCCATGAAAACGTTGGAAGGCATAGCCGCCTCTGCGCTAACAGTAAAAAAAAGTACTCCTTAACAGCTTGTCCATTAACACGTAATTGCTTATTGAAAAAACTTGCCACTTCATTTAAATATCAAATAGAAAACGTAATCACAAATTTAATGCCTTAAGTGATAATATAACAGGGGAAAATCAAGAACGCTTGGGGAAAATTTCTCTCCTAAAGTGATTAGTGAAGCAGGAACGTCAAGTGCTCTCTGATCCATGACCGCAGCCTCTACCTGTAATACACGACACAAGACATGAAGGCACCGATGAAATGACAGTCTTGAATTGTTGTTTAACATTTTAAACTAAGAACCGCAATAGTTTTAAATTCCCTTTCGGTAACATGGTACAGAATTCATTTTTTTTTACCCGATTGCAAAGTAATTATTTTTTACCGAACAGACAGCAAAGTCCAGGGAAATTTAACAATAACAAATTTCCAGGGACTTTGGGACTGAACGTTCGGTGGTCTTGCTCGTATGAGCATTTGCTTAGTTACCTATCCAAGTGCATTAGAAAAACGCCGAAGCAGGCAGAAAGGGAGATTTTCGTCAAAAATTTGTTTTTGCTGGTATTTCCCCCAATGGGCTGTGCTACTATTGGTAATTATGTTACTTATAAATGACATAGACATTTTATCGTGCTCGTAGCTGCATTAAGCGTTGCTGATCTGCTCTAGAGAATTATTAGAGGAATGTAACTAATGCCCTCAGGGGTATATTCTGGCGGGCTCTTTCCCTGCCACAATATATTTGGGCTTCACGACCCCAAGGGTCCCTAGTGCCTTCTCCGCAGGAGATGTTACAACTTGTCGCAGTTCCTGCCGACGAGGTTAGTTTTGTAAAGTTAGGTAGGCTCTCAATACTTCCCCTTCTGTTTCGGGAGGTGGGCCGCTGATCGAGGTGGCCAACCTATTCCCACAAGACTTCTACCTTCTTGTTTTTGTTTCCTTCCCCTGCCCGGCGTAGCTGAACGAAAGCGTTCAACCGTGCCCGGGGATTGGAGATATGGTACTCAACTTGCGCCTCTTTCCTGTCAGCAGCGCACTGACCACTCTGAGACCTACCGGCAGAAAAGCCGAGACAAAATAATTGATAATTTGAAACGAGACGTACTTCGTGCCCTAGCAGCGCACGAGCCTGTGTTAAGCCACAGCAACTGTTCGGCGCGAAATAGACATTGTGACACGATAGTAAAATTTGTTCTACTACTACGAATATAACTAATAGCAATAGATCTATAATTACATACTTTGTTGGTTACTTAGTTGTTTGATTGCTTGCTTGGTTGGCGTCACTGCCCCGATGTGAAGGATTAGATAGAAAGAAATTCAGTTGCTGAGCTGCATTTTTGTCGTTGCTCTACTGAAATTTTCAAAATCTAGGTTCAAACTGCCTCTGAAGTACCTGTAAGGGATAGTCCAGGTACCATAGTGTACCTTTATCTCTCTCTCTAATTATCAATACATCTGAATAAGTCATACTTAAGAAGAATAGAAAAGCAGCGAAGGAAAAGGAGAAGAAATTACTGAGAACAGAACCACGAGAAGAATAAAGAAAAGAGAGCTTTTGTGCAAGTAATGTTGTTTAATTTCCTGGGATTGTGGGCGTCTAGTGATAATACAAGATGATACAAGAAGAAACGTTTGCCTGTCCTTGTGGTATCAGTAAGAAAAAAGTTCATACAATACTAACTTCAGCTGTATGAATGTCTGTAGGTGCCTGCCGCTACCTGTGCAAGGTACACAACGGCACGGTGTGCTTCACGCAACAAGTGGACGACACACAATTCAACTGCAGAATTTCAACAAATCCCCTCGGTTTCGACTCCCTAGCTCCTCAATGGCAGAGCTGCAACGACTGCACCTACATTGGAATACCAGTAAATCAACCAGGTAATGGGAATCATTCCAATTGAGAGTTATACATATATCGGGAGGTACCATAAGCTCGGTCAGTTTTGTAACTAGTGATTTTTTCATGCCGTTTCTCTTTTTCTATGGTGAAAAATTTGTCCCAAAACCAGCACGCTTTGGCGTGCGCTTATGTGCCTAAGTGTGCTTGGCAGTATGAAAACTCTGTTTTTCGTGCTGTATGAGCACACCATTGCAGGCGTTTCAAGTCGTTGAACGGGATTGCGTGCTAGAGTCGGGATAACACTTTTCACAGTATAGTATTCTGAAAAAGTGGTGCAGCACGAAAACTATAAATTTCGTGCTATATCAGTCCGCTAGGGCGGAGAAAGTGTACCTTTCTACAGTATCTGCCAAGTCAAGCATGACGGGTTCAGCTTAACCCAGTGCTGAACACATTCGCTATGTATAAAAGCTTCCATAACGTTATCCTGCAAAACACGTCACTGAGCTGAGTATTAAAGGGTAAATCTGTCTTTTTACTAGCTGAGTTATGATATAATATATTTAAAATATGGAAAGGCAGCCCGGTAATAACAAGGAGCTGTCTCTTACAATGAAGGTGGTGAGTTAATTTGTTCAAATCTGTTCTAATACATTGCGTCTACCTTCGCAAAACTTCCGGATCTAGTTCATCATTATGACTAATTTTGCTACCGAATTATTATGACTAATTTTGTTACCGAATCATTATGACTAATTTTGTTACTGTACGATAGCCCGCTGTACCGAAGTGAAAGTCAAATTATACAAGGTGTTCAGTGATTATCGTTACGACATTTTACTTTAGTTATGCATATTTTTACTTAATATTCATAAGTTTTGTTTTACAAGTTTAAATATATGCTAAACTAATTTTTCCCACTAAACATCGTGTACCCCCTCTGCGGTCGGGCACGGAGTAAAAACGACTCAAGAATGGTTCGAAAGCAATGTGCCAGAGTTCATTTCAAAGGAAGAATGGCCTCCTTCATCTCCACACCTTAATCCATTGATTTCAGCATTTGGACCATATGGGAGAGCAAAGTCTCAGCTTTCCATCCTAAAAAACGTTGAGGCTTTAAAGGCAACACTCTTGAGGCATAGGCAAAAATTCCCCAAATTATCATTCGTGACTCTTGAAAAGCGTTCTCCAAGCGTTTGCAGCATGCAGGTTATCG
>LQNS02277100.1:10000536-10011019 GCA_001587735.2 Parhyale hawaiensis
TGCGCTCTTTTTCTCAAAGAATCTAAAACGTTTTCCGTTTTGCGCTCTTTTTCTCAAAGAATCTAAAACGTTTTCCGTTTTGCGCTCTTTTTCTCAAAGAATCTAAAACGTTTTCCGTTTTGCGCTCTTTTCTCAAAGAATCTAAAACTTTTCCGTTTTGCGCTCTTTTTCTCAAAGAATCTAAAATGTTTTCCGTTTTGCGCTCTTTTTCTCAAAGAATCTAAAACGTTTTCCGTTTTGCGCTCTCGTGGCAGAGGCCGTGAATAGAAGTGTTGATCGTCAGAGACTGATGACTGAACAGTGAAAATCGGTAAAAAATTAAATAGGCTTGTACGAACTTGCTTGTCAATAACATGTGACAGGGAAGCACTGCAATATAAGGCTTATATCGCCAGTCTTATCTACAGTCAAGTTTATCCGCAGGGTCCTGCTAGGATAATGTGCAAATAAGTATTTTACGTAATACATACATAAAGCCAGGCTCATCTACCGGCAAGTCTTGTAATAATTATAGCCATGTTAGTTTAGAGAAACGCTCATCTACTTAGCATAACCTGCTCATTTGCAGAAACATTCATCTGCCTAATATAAAAAAGACTTATTTACCGAAAGCTAATCTACTTGATATAGCCAGGCTTATGCAGAAAAGCTCATCTACTTAATATAGACAAGCTCATCCACAGAAAAGAGCATCTACTTATTTAGCCCAGCTCATCTACTGACCAGTTTCGGTTTACAGACAAGCAAAACACTCTACTGACGGCAGGAAGACCAGCCCAAGGTCTTCTTGTTTGTGGAGCATAAATAAAATTTTTCTTCTTCACTAATAAGCGATTTTAGCTAATGCATTATATAGCGTCCAGTAAAATTTACCCTAACTATGACAGTTTCATTATTTTATTCCATCTCTGCTGATTGGTCTAATTTTTTCCCCGGAAAATCCAGAATATTTCAAAGAGCTCTGAATAATTGAAGAACACTAGAACAATTTCGAAACTAGAGCACTCTGAGAGCGCATACCTCCGCCAAGTGAGCCAACGGTATCAAAAATTCAAACTGGCTCTGAAACCATAATTTTCTTTGCATAAACTCCAAAATCTAATCATTTGTGCCTTTCTATATTAATAACAGCTTGTTCAATTTTTGTGAAGATCCGTTCATAACTTTTTGAGTTATACTGTTAACAAACGTTATGACAAATATGAGTCAAACATACAAACAAACAAACAAACAAACCGATCTGCACCAAAATTTTTTCATTTATGTCTTTTACTAGTACTAACAACTCCTATAAATTTCATAAAGATCCATTCATTATTTTTCCAGTTATTGTGCTAACAAGCATAAAATTAAAAACAGTGACAAACGAACGAATGAACAAACGGACCATTACCAAAATATGGTCATCTACTCTTTGTTATATACCTAACAACTCATGTTAATTTCATCAAAATCCATCAGTGTGAATTATTCCGATGAGCGTTGAGCTTTTTGATATGGAATGAGGAATTATATAGCTTGCAATGATAATAATTTTAAAATTATATTTAATTACATCTTGATCAACTGAAAAAAATCACGATAAAAGAAAACTCGAATTAATCGATAGGGCCACACTATTGCGTCGCTAGACCGCACTATAAAATCGATTTCATTGTTAAAACCGTCTACCATCAAATTCCAAGTTTCCGTCATAGAAAACGATCGATCGAACTCTCTCAAAGAAAACGTTTCATGGAGAGCAGCGAAATTCAGCAGTGACTAATTAGCTGTGCGGTGAAATCTCAGTTATGGCTTATACATGCTGATTTTCTCAACTGTACCTAACAATAACTTAGCAAAGGAAGTATCTAGTGAGGAGTATTGAATATTAATAAAAACTAATTTGAAATTCAAGCTCTGAGTTTAGGAAAAATGGGGAAAGGCGTCCCGGGCCAAGATGGCGCGCTGTAAAGAAGCTCTGAGGCCGGTAATGAGCTGCGTTGAAGGCTCTACAAAGAGCGTTGAGCTCACCTCATTAGCCCGCGTGTGTTGCAGGTGCACTGAAATTGTCTAAAAGAAGGAATAATTCCGTTTATACCTACTAGATTACGTCACTGGTAAGCTAGAAGTATTCTTCTGAGATCCTTAAACCGTGTTTATCAATTCCACTAGGTGAGAACAATTTTGTGTGTGAGATCTCATTTTAAGTCATCGCAGGTTGTGTCTTGTATTTGTTCAGTGATAGTCATACAGAAAGCTTCGAGGGAAAGTTAGGTGACGTGTTATTTAATGCTTTCCAGCAAAAATGTTAATGACGTATTGCAGAAAAATAATAAATCCGCAAGCTAGGGTAATGTCTCAATTACCGAATGCGTTTCTATTACCGAACGCAATAAGATTCCTACCTATATTCGGTAATAGATGGGCATTCGGCAATTGAGACATTACCCTACCCGCGTTTCAGCTGCAGATAAAAAATTAGGGTCCAGCAGCAATTAGTAGCAGAAGGGCTTTCTTGTATTCATCTAGTTAATTGTAGTTTTGTAATTGCCACCAAATACTATAAGACTAACCATTTGGTAATCAATGTGGAATCTAAATTTTTAAACAAGTAATGCTATTAAGACCACATGGATTTCTATGGCTTCTGAAAGTGAACAATCGTAAAAAGTGTAACAATGTTCAGGTACACCAATAGCGTACCAAAATTATAGCAGCCACTTTGTTCGTCAATTCATGACTAAGAGTGAGTTCTTCTTAGCGGGTGAAATATGCTCCTGCAGATTACCTAAAGCTTATTGCTTATGAACAAAGATAGTTCTTTTGGTTTACAGTAAATTGTTATTTTCTTCCACGATGGCAAAAATAGTTATGGCAGCAGCTGTTAATATGGAAAACTATTGTTACTAACGAATCATCATGGTGGAGAGTGTTTGAACCTATTTAGCGATGAACTAGACCGAATCTTCGTTCATTGTATGAATGGAACACTTTTGTATCTCCATGAGTATTATGATGAATTATCGGAACATCATGACTCTAGAAGTTGTAGCTGTAAGATGCACATCTATATATTCTGCTGCGGTCTCATTTACAATTAAAAACACAGGACTTAGACTCTACTTCTGTTTATAATTAATGAATATTTCTGACATATATCAATGTCCTTTGTGTTTTTTTGGGTAGTCGTCGACTTATAGGATCCACACTAGTATTTCAGGTAGAAGAGTGTGACAGAATGCTCGTTGAGATCTGAGGAATAAGACGAATAGCACAAGCATTTCGGTTTCCAATGTTGCCCAAATTGTAGAGTATGGGCAAGTTCTCCTCAAAATATGCAGAAATAGGGATATACTCTAAAACATGGATGATGCCAGCTTAGTTCTTACAGTGCGAGTGAGCACTGGTCAAGAGCTGGACTAAAGGGCCCTTTTATGCTCCCCGGTTGAAGAGCTTGGCTGGAGCTTGTCAAGATCTGAAGAAATTATGCCGCATTCTGAAGGGTAATGTAAGTAGTCGAAACGGTACATTCCAGCTATGAAATTTGCACGCATCAGTGTGCTGCAGATACATGTCGCTGAGGTCCATGAGTGCGCGATTGCAGTCATCCACGTATTGTCCTGCTATGGACTGTAGATTCGATCCACAATCTTAAGACCAATGCAACCCAATAACTATGAATGACGGAAATGCTGACGCTACATTCCTGGCCAACAAGACTTTCCCTCCGTGGCTTGAGTTCGTACATGTAACTTGCTGATAAAGATTGAGTTCGCAATATTAACTACTCTGTCACTTCGGGCCTACTTGTAGACTAAATTGCTGTTTGAACGTAGAACGGATTCATTAAATGCTTGTCAGTGAAACTTTGCTAAATGTTTCATGGTGTTCAGGCTGTGCTTAGGATATAGTAATATTAGAAGGTAAGATTCGATAGCATGCAGGATCAGAAACAAAATACATCAATTCATAAGAAAAAGATGGACAGGTGAAATAAAATACATCAAACAATCATAATGTTCCGTAAATTTCAATAAATAATTTCTCTAAAAAGTCTACGGTGATATGGCATGATATTTCATTATCTCGATGGAACTGGCTCTAACTTCCCTGTTTTATTCTTCAGTAATACAAAAAAAACTTTTTTAGCTAGTTACTTGTTGTTGTGTCTATCCGCCAATTGCACTTTGGAAAAACACGAAATTTATTGCAATGTTATGGAGCCGGAAGCCATTGCAATCAGTTTCCAGTAATGCACTGAAAATTCAGATTTTCCGGAAGATATATCAATCATGCGAGACATTATGGACGCAGAGAATCATGAGTACCCAGCATGTGGGATGTACTTAATCTTAGTACCAGTAGTTACAAGACACGGAGTTGATTTCGTCGTGCATTTGGTCAGGGCTAATCTAACTGATGAGGCTGATGAAGCGGCTAATAGTTGAGTAAATTATTTGGTTCTCGTATTGTATGTGACCTATTAGAGTGTAGGTGTAAAGTTAGAATGGGTTATGATAGCTAAGCCTAGGTTCCACTAGGCTAGACGAAAATCGGTTCAGCTAGCATATTTGCTGAACTTAACTAATGGGTCCGCATAATAATAGTGTACTACAGTATATCAGATGTGACACAGACTCTACCACTCTTTTGACAGAAGCACGCATTCGGACGCTAGGTAGCGCGTATCGGTTTCAACTGACTGGGATATAGAAAAGGATAGCAGTGGATCACATAGACTTCTGCCGGACAGGTGTAGGCCGCAGCACGTGGACGGGAACAGAAAACGATTCTTGCTTCCTGAACAGAAAACGAAGATTCCTTTACCTCATTATCTCGGATTTCCTTTGATATTTCTGCCTTGACCCTTGGTTAGATATCGACCAAACTTTGGCAAAGTGCGGGGAATTACAAAATGAGTCAGAAATGTAGAAAACGCGGCGTGAAAATTGGGAATTTCTGGAAATAGGGCGATAATGAGATCAAATGAGGCCTTCAAGAAAATTTTCGGGCCGTTGAAATCTCGCGCTTAGGCCCACGTGGTCTCCTTCTTTGTAACAACATCTGTGATTTTGAATTCACTTGAAGATTTTGGTCTAAATCGTCAGTTTGCTTATGAATTAGAACAAATGAATTGCATTCAATTATAGATCCCTTTCATGGTAGTTGCCCATTGGAGAACATTTAACACTTGCCTGACCAGGCGTTGATTTTATTGAGAGCAGCTCCACTTCCACAAAATAGTACGCATAATTTTTCTTCCCGTGCTGTTAAGAGCTAAGACAAAAATTGATGCCTGTCGTTTGAGTTCCTAAAATACTGTCGCCAATACACACAAATCACCTGAAACAGAACCATGGAACATTTATGATTTTATTCTGATTGTGGTTCCGTGCCTATATATGTACGTCCGCCTACGCGCAACGCTTTCAGTATTGGATAGGTGAACACAAGAGCATCCTTGGTACAGGCTCGGAAGGGAACAGTAGCAGATAAGTTTTAGTTTTAGCTGCTGTTGCTACTACTAGCAGGACATAGCTAGAAAAATTTCTGTTGGATTTGAAGCAGATTTTCATACTTCATCTGAACGATACGGTCCGAAGGCAAAACTGAAGTGCAATTCTTTTGATCTGGGAAATTCGGACAGGTTTTAACTCGGATTGAGTAACTAGGGGCTGAAGTCTTTGGAAATTCCATAGGCTAGTAGTTTCATTCCAGAATCTTGGCTACCAAAAGTGAAAATGCTGGCCAAGGTATATATATAAAACTGGCAGTTCTACTGGCTTGTTCAAAACTCGAAAAAAAAAATACTGGAAGGCTCGCATCGCCGGTTAATTCCTATTCAAACCATCGTGTGTAATTTCCCTACTTTCTGGCTGGTGGCGGCAATGGGTTGGAGCGGTAGCATCAAGCTTATGGTGTTCTTCAACTGTCTTAGTTACACTTTTTGTCCACGAGTACTAAATAACAATTTTCAATTCCTTAGTAGAATCAACCAGTACAACACTTGGTTTTCAATATACCAAGTTCCATAAACTTCAATTAGATGTCTTGAATGTTGAATTTGCATTAGCAGGTCCCATGAGCCAGCTTGTGCTTCAATACGTGACTGACGTGATGTAGGCCATTCAGTTGCCCCGGAGAATTTGCTATCAGCCAGTCACACAGCCAGTTCGGTTAGTGAAATTGTGGTATTGGGGCTACAGCCATATCACAAGCCTGCAACGGTCAACAAAGGAGGCTGATTTTCTCTCCGTTATATTTTCACCCAGGCTCAAAGTCGATCTAAGCTACGCCCACTCTCTTCTGAAATATAAGACAAAACCGTTGGTTTCCCAACTCTGAATCGTGTTGCAGGTGTTGAAATCAACCTAAACTCTCCGTTAAATGACTGGACCCTATTCTGTTTTAGGAAGCATGATTGAATGCAATAGGTCTCATGGGAAACTGATTCAAGGTTAATGTCTGAAAAACAAATCAAAGGGGTGAAGGTCTCGAACGACCGGGTTTGGTTTAGATCGACTTTGAAGAGCCAGTTGAAAGAGTCCGGATTTTTTTTTACATGTGACCAATAGCAGCTTCCACCGTTTCCTGTTGTTCCTTTTCGCAACCGCATCAGTGATACCCTATTTTCCTATTTCTAATACCGAAAGCGTACGGTGCAGACAAATGGATGAACGAAAGGGTGGAACCACAAACAAAATAATGTGATTAATACATCACCACTAAAAATGACGGGAACCATTTGCTTTGACGTTTATTTTTTATGACAATGACCGGAGTTCTGCTGTAAAAGCTGCACTGCCGCCACGGCAGCGGCATGGTTACGTTCGCAGCTCTAGCACCTTTTACCGCTCGCAGGCCAGGCCCGCGGGCTCTTTGCTGATCTAGTTGTGCTGACTCGGCAGTTGTGCGTGCAGAGCGCCGTGGCGGAAGTTGCCTTCCTCAGAGATGAGGGGGGTGGGGGGTGGTGGGGTGCGGGTCATTTGAACCTTCCGTAAAAATTGGTGCCGTATTTCTTTGTAAACCGTGGTCGACTGCAGCCACACTTACTCCTCTGGGGCCAGTGGCTTATATCCGACTCACAAACCAGTGCGTGTGGGTTTCCCAGTGGAGGGTGCGCTCTACGTTGATTTTACTCATCCTATGTTGTGGGGCCCGACAACCCCAAGAGGGCTCGTGTAGGTTACCTTAGCCATTAGGTAGGCCTTCGGGACGTCTCTTTTTCGTGCCCACTTTGCTTCCTTACCGATTTCATACTCGTACTTGCTCATGCTTTATGCTGTACTTAATCTTGTTTCCTGACTTGCTGTTCCCATGCGCGTTGATTCTGTATGGGAACACCATCGTGCATGGGTTCCCCGTTTCTTTTGACATACTATATGTCCCTTGCTTTTTCCTCTGTGATATCGTTCTGCTCAGAAATGAAGGCTTAAACTTTCTGACTATATAACTAACAAAAAAAAAAAGCCATAGACCTTGAGTAATGATACTTTGAGTAAGCATTCGCAAGTATCAAAACAAAATATTCGTGTTCGCAAATGTTAAAAACAGACATTCGGTCCACCTCTAGTCTCTATATTTCCAAGTTCAAAGAAGGGCAGTCCTGGTAGCAGTACAACCAGTCTTTGCTTCGCATTATACCACTCACACAGTCACACAGGCTTGCATATCGAACATATTCGGAACAGTGGTCATTTGAGATACACAGTAACACGCCCATACTGAAATAAAAGTAGAAAAAAAGGGATAAAGTGAAACAGAGTGTTAATGGTCTTAAGCGTCTCTAGTTGTTACAGAAACATAGGGGGCACAAGCCGCATCTGTATGCCGCGAAAAATTGAAAACCAATGTTTGGTAGTCTTCGTTTTTCCCGGGGTTCAGAGGTTCGGATTCGCGAAAAAAAGACGTTCCGAACCCGGAAGTTCGTTTTTTTGACGTCGGTCCGAATCCGAACCTCCGAACCCAAATCGGGGATTTAGCAGGTCCGAACAAATGGGCGAATAAACGTTCTCGAATATTTGCGCCGAACGTCCACCTCTGATTATAAGTAGTCGTAGTCGTTGCTTCGATCAGTCGTGGCAGATATGGACGGATAAATCGGACCAACAACTGAACATATAAATCACACATCGATCTTTATTATAATGTTTGATGGCGAAACTTTGCCACTCTCTTTTATCGTTCAAGTTTCGAATGATACCGTTTGCAGTCAGTGAAGAAGCAGTTGCACTCATTTTCACCGTTCATATATTAATTTCAATATGCTGTTTGAACTTAATATCGCATCCCTGAGCACTCGAATGATGCTGCAGCTGTGAATTTCCCTGATTGCCGAGCAAGGAAATGCATCCCGCTGTGAATCATGCAACTGAGGTCTAATTGCAGAGCATTTGTCGGACGCGGGGATCTCATTGTGCTTCTGCATTTAATGTAAGTGGGCCGTCGGATGCGCAAGCCAGAACGCGAGTACAATGGGTGAAATTTACTTGCCAGACTAAAGAAGAGGGAAAATTATTAATATGGTTTCAGCCGAAAACAGGCGGAAGCTGTGAGGCATGGACGACAGTGTGGGGCTGTGTCTGTGTGTCGGCCGTCACGAATGTCTGTTCGGCGCTTATTTCTTCATAGACCCCTATGCGGAGTTTTTTATATGCTTTGGCCAGTGCACTTTCGTGAGTACTCTCTATTTATTTCTTAACGCTTCCAATTATTAGGCGAAGGTAGAATTTTTTTAGTGTTTAACTGAGAGAATACTTTGGAACTCAAGTTCAAGTGCTGACGGTCAATATCGGAAGCCCGATAGTTGTCAAGCAAAGGTGTTTCATCGATCAATTTCAATAAGCAGATTTTACTTCTAAAGACATTAAACTAGTGCAAATTCCTAAGTATATTGTGCCTTACTTGCAAAACGAGAATATCGGCAGAATACCAACACTCAACGCATCAAATTGTTGCCGTGTAGAGACCACACAGTATGTCACTAGATTGCATCCCAATAATTCTACCGACGCAATGAGCACATGCCAGATGAGTGCATAAAAAACTTTAGTTTTAATAGTGCAAATGGTAAATGTCAGCAGCTTTATTATTGTGAAATTCTCATATTACAAGCCGAACGATATATCACCAGGTTGACATGGCAATCACCAAATATTCTACTAGAGTAGCCTATTCAATACAACTAAAGTGACAGCAGGATGCATTGGTACATCACATGGAAGTTTTTTAATAGGGGGCAGTAAGTACGAATATGAGAGTGGCATCGGTATTTGCTCAAATAGGAGTATCTCAGCAAGTTGAATTTCAAAAATTTAATTCGAACAATGGTCATATTACCAACAGACTGCCTCAGCATCAAAATTTTCTCAGTGGTAACGCGGCCATGTGCAGCCGCAGCAGCCGGCGCAGTCCCTCATATTATTGTGCGATCCTCAGTTAGAGGGAACAATGCGGTGAGATTTGATGCGATGCGCCGGCCAGAAATGAGGTGCAATTACAGAATTGTGGTGCTGAGAGGCCATGATTGTCTGGTGGCCTCGCGTCATGATGAGCAGCCAATTTGGGGAGGCTGTAATTTGGAGTGGAAATTTAGTGGGTTGCGTTTAGGAGGAAGCATCGAACAGTGAGGTTGTGAGGTCGTGCTGGAAGCGCCAGAGGTGAATTGGATAAAAAATCAAAATGAATTAAAATCTAGAGGGTTGCGTTTATTATGATGCAAAGAAATGCATCGTAGAGAGGTAACACAGGAAGCTTTAGAGCGGAATTGGATGAAAAATATAATTTAGTGGGTTACGTATAAGATGAAGCAAAGAACGGTGAGGTTGGGAGGTCATCCGGGAAGCGGCAGAGGCGAAATGGATTAAAATATAATTTAGTGGGCTGCGTTGAGGATGAAAATCAAACTAAAAGACTGTAAAATAAACAGGAAATATAACAAGGTAATTGAAAAAAAAATCCATGGATTGCGTAGTTGTATGCAACATCGAACTAAGACATTTGATGCTGAGGTTATCAGGAAAAGGTCTGAGGAAAACAAGAACTGTCATGGCTAGAAAAAATGAAATTATTCGGCATCACTAAAAATACGAAAGAGCTTGTATGCATGTATGAATGATAATGTTAAGCGGGCGATTATGTTTTTGATTTGGATGTATACGAAACTATCAGTGCTCTGTTTAGCAATATTAGATGCTTTGCCAAGCATTTGCTGGGCCTTTAACTTTATGGTGTGACTGAGATGACTACAGAAATAATTGTGCCCATAATTTCACTTTATTCACTCCAGGTGTGCAGAAATTGCATCCTGGCGTATGCCCGTTTCAGAACTAGTCACTGTAAACTTAGGTTGCACAGCACCTGCAAGTGTTAGTATCTAATCTAATACTAAGAATAACCTTCGTGTGTTTATAAATAAATATATATATAAATATATATATATATTTATATGTTTGGTGTCACGCTCTTAACGAAATAGATAGGCGGAAATTAGCCCAGGTTG
>LQNS02277100.1:10021029-10045355 GCA_001587735.2 Parhyale hawaiensis
AAAAAAAAAAAAAAAAAAAAAAATTGCCGAGTGGGTCCTTTGCTGAGTTCTGTCTCTAAAAACTGGAAATCCTCGGGGCAAATACTACATGTAACTTAAAATTTACTAAGCATTCCATCTCTGAGAACTTCAGGCTTTATAGCTAAGTTGTAATCAAGGGCCTTTCTTGTTTTTTTATTGCAAAATATACATTTCCGAAACTGTGTAGCTTGCGAGTACAATCGAAAGAACGTCGAAATAGATTTTTCAGTGAATTTTTCTCTATCCATGAAACTGTAAGCCATGCTTTTATAAATGAAAATCACAATAAGGTCGTCGTGCAGCTGGCGATTTTCCATTGTTGTGGTCTGTCCGGACTAAAAATAGTCGCTATTCATGAAATTTCCGCACTTTTGGGTGCTACTCAAAAAATTAATTATATTGAGTCACCCCGTAATTCCTAATGTTTTTCAGATTGGGGCCATTTCCCACACAAATGCAAAGAACGACGCTTCCACAGTGAGAAAAAACTGCATGACGCGTTAGAAGTGATGCCGGAGGTGCTTTATGGTACCGCGTAAAGGGAATTAGCCTAGCATGCTTCGAGTACCGGGGAGAAAATATTTACCGCATTAATGAATGATGGCATAAACGGATACCTCATTAATGGAGGATCGCCAGTATTGCCAACCTCAACAATTCTTAAACGTTGCAATCCTCAAGGCGAATTCACGCTGCAGTCGTTTGACGCCATCAGAACCTGTCGAGCGTCCGCATGTTTCGTTGCTTCCTTATGGAGAACAAAAAAGTGTCCAGCTTTTTTAGGTCTGGTTAAGTTTAAAAAGTTTATTCGGAACTTGACTAGTGATACTTACTTAGGGATCTTTCGAATGTGTGATGAAAGTCGATCTAAGCCAAGCGTACTTGACTTGACTTGTCTGGAACTGTTGACTGGAAATTTGGTTTCATCACTTCGAACGCGTTGCAAGTGTTAGAAGCAACAGGATTTTGTTCAGCCTACTGGAAACTCCATTTTCTGGCGATGCCACACGCTAGACAAAAGAACGAGTATCGTCATCTTTTCGTCCGAATGTGTGGATGTGCGCATTTAAATCGCACACTCTTACAAAAAATTTCGAGTTATAAATCCCTCCAGACATAATGATATGCCCGAAAGCGAACTAACGGTACTTGTAGAGTAAATTGAACTGACGGTAAACATTTTTACACCATTTCTTGGCAATCTCAAAGTTGTGTTTACAAGAGTTCAACATAACGTTCGGATGAAAATATGACGATACTCGTTCTTTTGACTAGCGTATGGCAACGGCATTACAAAATTAAGCCTCGCTTAATTGAAAGAACTTTCCATGATTGGTAATTTCAAACGTTGGAAATCTTACGGGTACTCCAAGAAGAGTACACTCCTGAAACTCGATTCAACGCGTCGAAGCCGTGGCATTTGTTTTAGGTTACGGGCAAGTCAAGTTGGCTTGGTTTAGATCAAATTTGTCGACGCAATCGAATATGCCTTTAAAAGTCAGTTGACAGCTGGCAGTAGACAGACCAACACTCCCATTCTAAAAGAGCCGCCGGGACTTACGCCTCGGCCCTATATGAGCTATTGCCATTATGTCAGCCCCATTCAGAAGTCTGAGGGAGATGGCATTGCAAAAACGATTTATTGCTGAAGAGCCGCAGATTTGGGAGACGTTAAATTAGTTGTGACGGAAGAACAACTATCGATAAAGGAGACCTCCGAAGCTTTCACGGTTAAGAGTTTGTTTACTCCTGGAAAGAGTTGTTCATATGAAGGGTATCTCTCCCAGTGTTTGTAATGACGATTTTTAAACGAGTTGACTGTCTCGGAGGGGGATCTATTCCAGATGCTTACTATAAAATATGGAAATAACTGTTGGCTTAAGGTAGTTCTGCGAGCTGCATGATCAACGGCATTGACGTCTCTCTCAAGAAGTCCTGTAATAGGTAAGTCATTGAAGCCATTCAGGTGCTTGCGTGTCTCCATTAGTTGCCCGCTGAGTCATCTTTGCTGGAGAGAGATAAGTTCCGTTTCATGTAGGCGGCACCCGTATGGCTTATTTTCTAGCTGAGGTATTAATTATATGGTTCTGTTTTGGATTCTTTCCAACCCAGTTATAGATATTTTTGAACTGATATGATGACCAAAATTGAACAGTAATTTAAAATGTTGTCACAAAGTACTTTGTACAAGGGAATGATTATGTCCTTTGATTTGAACTCGAAATTCCCAGTAATGAATCCCAGTACTCTGCCTGTCATTTTCGCACTCATGTCAATTTGCTCTGTTGTAGTTTGTATTTTATAGTTATTCCCACGTCACGTTGTTGGATGGTAGCTGTCAATTCTGTCCGGTTCATTTTCAATCGGGTTGAGGGGTTCTCCGGCCCTACTTTTGTTACTGAACATTTGTCAATATAACAGATTACCTGCTGCGTTGTGCTCGATTCCATGTGGTGACCAAGGCCTTGAAACCCGACTCTTTCTTTGACAGAATGTCATAGCATAGTGTGAAATTTACATACTTTACAATTAATATTAATATCGAGATCATTGATGTAAATTACGAACAGAAATGGGCTAAGCACGCTACCTTGTGGGACGTGGAACCCCAGATAAGACTTGGATCCAGTCGCTCGTCTCCCCTTGTAGGAAGTCATTTGGTCGATACCTAGCCGTATTTTGCAAAGATTCATAAATGCCTTCGAACACTTGATTTGTTTTGTGTACTAGGAAGAAAAGCGTATAGTGTGACTTCGGCTTTAGGAGTATCAGCGCAGAGAGTTCTTTAATTTTGTAAATTGATGCTTCGACTAGAAAAATCTTGGTTTTGAGGATCAAAGCTGTCTGTTGTTTTTTTTTTTTGCGTTGGAGACAGAAGCAAGACGCTTCTGGTGAAGCATTTTCTTACAAAATTAGAACTCGCTTAGTTTAAAGAACTTTCCATGATTGGTAATTTCAAACGTTAGTGCATATTCCATTTCTTAGATTTGATTTACAACATTTATCATGCTTGACGACTATGAGCGCTACGGATCTCTCAAGCTTGGCAGTACCATCACGTAGTGTGTTCTTAATAAAATTGATTGATTTTAAAACTCAATAATTGCATTCTTGAGTGAATTTCTGTATAAAATTTTGCCCACCAGTTTGTAACCAAGTTTTATGCAGAGTGGTTCAACTAGAGGCAGCTTACATAACATGGAAAGAGTCCAACACAGAGCAACGAAAGTGATACCTCAGCTGAGAAACAAGTCGTATGAAGGTCGCCTAAAATAACTGGTTGTCTCTCGAGCAAAGACGAATCAGGGAGCAACTAATAGAAACCTTCAAGTACTAGAATGGCTTCGACGACGTACCTACAAAGGGACTCTTCGAAAGAGACCTTAATGATCGCTTGCGAAACAATCAACGGTCAAAAATTCAAGCATAAAGCTCAAAGAACGACCTTAATTCAGCAGTTCTTTCTGTATTTCATAGTCAGCATTTGGAATAGACTCCCTTCCGACGTTGTTGGTGCGGAGTCGGTCAACTCGTTTAAAAATCGTTTTGACATATATTGGGAGAGACATCCTCCACAGCTAAGAACTCCTCCACGAGTCGCAAGCACTTAATGGCCAAAGCTTCCCAAGCCATTTCAAGCTGACTTCTTCTCACTTCCGCTCCATCTATATATTTAAGCTCCGCATATCAGCGGCTATCGAACATGCTTGAGTGCATTCCTGGCCATCTCTTTGGCGGAAACTTTTCTTCCCCTTTTTTATTTTTTCTGCTTTTTTTCTCTTTCGTCTTCCATTTTTTCTCCTCTCGTTTTCCCAGTCCTTTACATCCTACTGACATAATGGCAATAGCTCATAGAGTGCCGGGGTGTAAGCTCCAGTGTCTCTCTGGGAATGGGCCTCTTGGTTCGTCTACTGCTGTCTTTCTAATCTAAGTAATCTAATCCAGAGGGACTCAATGGGCAGATCGTATTGTTTATGCATCGCTAAGTTCAACTCTAGACAGACTCTAAACTCCAACGGTTATGCACAGAAAACAAACTTGTTCGTCTGTAACGGTTGCAACTGTTCTACTCACACATCAAACTTGGGGACGCATCGCAATCATACATGTTGCGCTGTGGAATTTACGAATCTCTTGGCTAATGCAATAATAAGATCTGTATGAGACCTAAACCGCCACGATCCCACCAGTTACACATTATTTTATGAATATCTTTATAATTGATAACACCAAAGGTAAACTCTAATGATCACACATGTTGCACAACCTTGTATCTCAACTATTCTGACAAAAGTAAATTTACATAATCCGTTTCACACAAGTGTAATCACCTTCTTGTTTGAGATTTTCCTTTAGGCATTTAAAAATTTTGATTTTGCCATAACGGCAAATAATAGCCCCTATATAGGGCCTGTGCATGAGTATCGGTTTCCATTTGAGAGTAAGGCTGTTGCTCCATCTACTATTTACCTGCTATCTAATCTAATCTAAGCTACTATAATTTTGGGAGCATAAAAGTAAAACTCCAACGATCAAGCTTGACACAAAATCGCGTACAAATCTATTGTCACTAGTGCTACCAAAAGACCTATAATTGCATTTTGTTTATTCGCTACTTAATTTTGTCCGTCACTGTGAACCTCCTTGAATAAAAATAAATTGCTGCACTGATTATTTCTGATACAAGAACGAGATTATCTATCGTTGTTTGACCCAAGCTACATTTCTTCTGCAAGTTGCAATATACTGTATTGTTTACTACCGTGCAGAAAATTTACAAACAAAAGATAAAACGCCTGTGCAAGGCCAACTGTATGGTGATGCACGCTGCCTAACAGTAGAGTGGTCATTCATGTTACCTAATCTTGGTTATATTTTCAATTATGTACATATTTAAAATACCTTAAAGACAAAAAGCTGCTGGTGTCATGCATGATACAAAATTTTGATTATCTATTGTTAAATCGATTAAAAATGTACAAAATTTCTTTGATGAGACACGTTAGCAATAATCGTGTTTGATTATCTTTGAAAATATCCCTATTAATGAATATGTTCAGTGTCAAGAGACGTAAGGCTAGAGGGCCCATGCATGTTACTTAATTTTGCTTATTTTTACCATTAGGTGCATCTCTATTAAGATATGCAAGGTAAAAAGCTGCAGCTGTTATACACGATTAACAATCATGTTAATCAGTCTAGGATGCTAAAAGACATACCACGAGAGTGATCGTGCATGTTACCTAATCTTGTTTATTTTCACTATCAGGTGCATCCCTAAAAAGCTGCAGCTGTCATGCATGATACACGATCTTGTTTATCTATCGTTAAGACCATCACTGTATAAGATCGGACGCTCTAAACAGAAGAGAGACCGCCATAAACAGCTGAGGAGTGTCCACTCTAGCGGCACCAGACATCTCGTTATCAAATTAAGAGTCTCATGAAGCGCGTCGTAACTTCAAGTATCGGCAGCAAGCCAATTAGAGCAAATGTGCTATTAGAATTAAACACCAAACCCTCTTCCTGCACAAGCTGTCGTCGCCTCTGCAAACAAGTTCCTTCTAATAGGAAGTGCGAGTTCCTCAGATGAGCTTGTATGATTAGGGATTAAAATGATACCCTTCGTCTGAGTGCTACGTGTGAAAAATGATTTATTGGAGATGAGTTTCCGATTTGTAGGATGTGATGAGTTTTCTGAATCAATACCAAGGAGAAAGTTACTGTTTCAAAAGCGCTTAGTTATTAGCGTTCACAAGAATTTTTAACAAACTGGAGATGAACTCCTTAATTCACAAGACTAACAGCTTTAATCAATGATTCTATTGAAATAAAAATAGTAGAATAAACACACTTATTAGGTGCACATACGGACATGGCACAATTGAACAAGGCACATCTTAATACTAGAGTTAGATTAGATACAAAGATATAGTAATGACATCATCACAAACTACACTGCATTGCTGCCCATTGTTTGCCCCTGCTTGGTAATATGTAGTATGCACTACCTTTGGCTGTACAGTGTACATGTTAGATCGTTTGTAGCCATGACCATTACAGAGTACCTTGAGCAAGGTGTTATCAGATTTTTAATCCTGATCTGGAGACTGAGAGCCCAATTCCTTGCCCTGATTTCGAGACAATCAGCATACTTTTGAGCAAATGTCATACTTGCTCTAGTTCACCTCGGAACATTTATCAGTGGGCAATATATATCATCATAGGTTATACGTAGGCCTCCAATAAACTTCTGCTGAAAGTTCGGCCAAAGTGAGTTACAGTACAGGCACATCATCTCACCGGTACAGAGACTGTGAAATCGGAAAACACACTGGACGCATACTTACTGAAAGTGCCAGATAAACCTGCTGTAAGCGGCTACGTGAACTGTGGGGATAACTCGCCGTTAGCCACCCCGCTGCATGGTCACGGACTGCAGCATCACCTCTGCACAAGATGGGTGGCGTGCATACGTCACCTGGACCTCGTTCGAAGTATCATCAAGGTATCAAGGTAGGTAAGGTAGATACAACGAATAGCAATACCTCCGAAATAGCCGGTATATAAATTCTCCTGAGAAGTGACCAAGCATCCTGATTAGAATGTTGCCTAGTACGTGGAGCTTTTTCATGTTTCAATCTCTATAACATAGTTATAAAAAAATTTATTGGTGATATTCTAACAATGGTAGAAGAGATTGTTTGCATAAATGCGGTAGACACCATTGAGAAGAGCGACTTCATCGGTGGGCAGGTTACTTCTCTTAGGGCAAATGTATCGACAGAGAGCTTTAACAGTATTATATTCAAAACGCAATTTACTACTTTGCTCTGGCAAATTGAGAACAGTTTTTGCAGCTCATTGGAACGGGGAGAGGTAATTACCATGTCATCAGCATAATCGAGCGAATTTACGTCTTTACCATTAATGTGACACCCCATTCATGCTGCATTCATTTGGGTGTGGATACTGTCAGTGAAGATATTAAAGAGAATTGGGGAGAGTACGCCTTCTTGTCGTGTGCCTTTAGTCATATACCAAACGCTGATGACATTCCCGCTCCCGATTTCACAAAACATTTCCGACTTTGAAACCATTACATTAACGTCTTAACAATATAAGGGATATTAATTTTGTTTCTCAAGCATACACTTAAATGGAGAGTATCGGTGACCTCGGTCAAATAAACCCGGAGCATTGCGAACGCACAGGTATATAGGAGAGCCAATGTCAATGAAATGATTGATGACCTATTTGAGTGTAAATATAGCAATTTCCGCTCCAAGTTGGACTCTGAAGCATAACTTATTATTTCAAGTTATCATGCACGGTGACGTTCGTTTCTCAAGCACTAGTTGTACCGCTTTTAAAACAGACGTAGCGTCTACCATACGGCGATGATTCCTCCTATCAGTCACACATTTTGCTCTGTTATTTACGATTTGTTTTATTATAACCTTTAAGTCACCAGGGAGGGAAACCAAAATAGAACGCCCCGTGATGAAAACTACGAGGAGCGTTAGCTACTAGCCTGGGGGCTATAGTTATAGGCTTCAGATAGATAATATAATTATATTCAGCGCCGGATGTTTTGTTATTCTTCAGCCTTTCTTGTGCTTGGCAAATCTCGACTTCAGATACCGTGCACTTTGCATTGGAGGATGCCAGATAATCAAGGATGTCGTCAGTATAACCTTTACGATTTTCATCTGCAAAGCTGTTCATAATACGGGAAAAATGGATTTTCAAGATATCGCTAATCAGATTCCCCATCACTCCATTCACTAACTGTGCAAGGATGTGGAATTTTGTGGTATTAAGTTGTATTACTGGAGGCGTAGCTAGTTTAGAGGAGAAGTTCTACTAATAAGTGGAAAAAATCGATTTACAACCTGGAAGCTTCAAGTTTCTTATTCACCGTCTTCAATAAAATTACTACAACGGGGATAAGTAGTTTAGTAGAATGAGTTACTAAATTTGTGTCACATTTTCTAATTCTTCAGGTAGAATCTGTTATGACTGTTTAAGACTTATTTTCTGTATTAAATACATTTCGTCCGAAGTTATTAATCTAGGAGCAACTATATAATAAGTTGGGAATTAATAAAGAACTCGTTAGATGCATTAGTTTTTTCATCACTGGCACCTCAGCATTGACGCTGTGGTATATCTCGTTAAATATAGGTATACAATAAATCTGAATCGGGTGGGGGGGACGGAAAAATACTTATATAAAGACAGCACTATGTAAATAGTGATAAGATGATCGTTTGCCCGTAAAAAGTCAATACTGCATGCATTGGAGATGCATCGTATCTTTCTATGTGATACTTACCTGGCACTATACCATACCAATAAAACACGACAGAGCACCTTATCCCACACCACCATGGGGCAACACCACACAACACCACACTACACAACACTACACCACTCAACCCCATACCACACAGCACAACCCCTCACCACACTATACCACACCACACAACCTTACACCATACGACACAACATCACACCACGCAATACCACACAACCCCACACCACACAACCCCACACCACACAACCCCACACCACACAACCCCACACCACACAACCCCACACCACACAACCCCACACAACACCACACAACCCCACACCACACAACACCACACCAGCGACACAAAGGGTCCAACATTTGCATCAATTGAAGCTGCATAATTGGAGCCTCGGACAATTGCAAGACGCGTCGTCTGCCTGCCTCTTGACTGACCACTTGGCTGGCCTCTTGGCTGAACCCTTGACTCGCCATTTGTCTGACCACTTGGCTAACCATTTGACTGCCCACTTCGCAGACTATTTGGCTGACCAATTGACTACTTACTTGGCTGGTCACTTTACTAACCGCTTGACTAACCCCTTCCTTGATCACCTGGTTCACCTCATTACTATTGCTTGACTGATTTCTAGACTGATCAATTGGATCATCTTCAACTGACTATTAAGCTGATCACTTACGTGCCATACTACTTGACTAAGAAGTTAGCTCGCTACATTGGCTGGCTTAGGAACACACATGACAGAACCTCGTGCCCGAACCGTTTAGTTTCGATTTTTCATACTCATTCGCTTTATGTCCAATTTGTTGCTTCTTAACCTCTTCGTTGTCGAACTTTTCATTCCTAAACGCTTCGTTGCGGAACTTTTTATTCCTAAACACTTCGTTGCGGAACTTTTCATTCCTAAACGCTTCGTTGCCGAACTTTTCATTCCTAAACGCTTCGTTGCGGAACTTTTCATTCCTAAACGCTTCGTTGCCGAACTTTTCATTCCTAAACGCTTCGTTGCGGAACTTTTCATTTCTAAACCCTTCGTTGCGGAACTTTTCATTTCTAAACGCTTCGTTGCGGAACTTTTCATTCCTAAACGCTTCGTTGCCGAACTTTTCATTCCTAAACGCCTCGTTGCGGAACTTTTCATTGCTAAACGCTTCGTTGCGGAACTTTTCATTTCTAATCGCTTCGTTGCCAAACTTTTCACTCAGATCAGCACCCTTTCAATGCAGGCATAGCGATTCTGTCATACCTGTCAGCTACCGTATGAAAAATGTTCATATATAAATGCTTATGCTCTTGTCATTAAAAACTTTATACGAAATGAAAAATCACGTAGCATATTTAGAATTACTTAATGTCACCTTGCTTCCTAATGGAATGAAGCCCAACCTTAATGAACTTTACATAACCTGACCTAACCTTACCTAGCCAAACCTAGACTGACCTAACGTTACATTGTCTAACCTAACATGGATCTTTATTAAAAAATAGAACGTAACTTAAGCTTGCCTAGCCTAGCCTAACCCAGTTTAGCTTAACAAAACGCAACCATCTAACCTAAACTAACCAAGTATGCTTAAACTAAACATTACATTACTTAAGCGAAGCATGCCTCTGATAACTTAACAAACATAGCCTAAACTAACCTATCCAGCCCTACTAACCTACTTTAACCTAGTGCACCTTTACCTAACCTGATGTCACGTGATCTAATCTTAGTTATCTAATGCAAGCTAACTTGGACCTAAAGCGCTAACTTAACCACCCATTCCAGCAGCTTTAATGTTTGCTTGTGGGACGTAAACTGTTGATGATGCTGGCCGTAGCTTAGCAGCGGAGGGGTATTTCTACAGGAGATTATTGCCCAATGCGGTAATTATACTAGAGAGTAGCTGTTCGCGGAGATTTATTGCCTACGGGGGTAACTGTCCCGTAACGACTACAATTAATGTTACAATTTCAGAGTTATCTACAACCGAATTTTAGGCCTAAAATTACTAAACTATAGTTAAGATTAGAACCACAGAGTTGCTACATTAATTAGCAATTTCTCGACCTCAATCCTCCTACACTCAGTGACTCGCGTAACCAGGAATTTCACAAAAAACAATTATTATTCTAAGCTTGAAAAAATCTCCTCTACAGTTTCACCGTCGACCCTGGAAACCTATTTACAACTTTGTGCCAATGCAGTTCTAAAACTAACGTAACTAACAATTCAACCTCAAAATTAATACAATTTAATAAGTAACGCTACCCCAAAGTTCCTACAACCCGAATTACAACCCCATAATTGCTGCAGCAAACCCCTTTCAGCCCTCTACCAAGCTAACCCCGCACCACCCCTACAGCCCGTCGTACGTAATAGCCCCATTTAATGAATAAACTTTGTTGCTCACAAATAGTTCATTGCAGGAGGCAGGCAGAAATTAGGGTCTCGGTACAAGGCGCCCAACCAACCAAGTTAAAATGAAGCTGGCGGATTATGCTACGGTGTAGCTTGATTATTGCAACTGGTGTTGGTGTTGGCTGGCATTAGGGACATTTATTTGGCAGATTTATTATGTGTGTGTGTCATAATTTAATGATGTTTATGTTAATGTCGGTCGAATAATGAATTACGGAAAGAAATATCATTTAAAATAATCTGTGTAATGCTTAAGTTTACCTAAAATTTCATAGTGTAGATATATCACGTACAAGTTTAGATACATCACTTAACCCTAAAATTTGAAAATTAGGTAATGCTTGTGTCATAGACCGCAACAGTACTTGATTGACTCTTAGGTCCAAGTGGCCTCTGACGCTGGCGGCCAAAATGGGAAAAATGGGATTTTCTCATGAGCTATTATGAACATGTCCAGACACGGTCATACAGGCAAGCGTCCAAGTGCGTCCCCGCCGTATCCAAGATACCTTCTCCGCAAGAAAAATGTTGGGTACTTTTGAATTTTTTCTTCAGTATTAGATAGGGGAAAAGAATAGCTCTTGAGAAAATCCCATTTTTCCTTTGCCGACTTTTGGCCGCCAGCGTCAGACCTAAGAGTCAAGTACTGTTGCGGTTTATGCTTATGTTTTAGGAAGAATAATATTTTGCAGATGAATAACTTGATTGAATCTTAGCCAGCTTGTGCTTTAGGCAAATTAGTGATTTATAGCCATACCAATGGGAGTAATTTGCAACGCTTCTGCTTTGGATTAGATAATGTTTTGTAGACATATAAATTGAAGCAATTACCTCCTCCAAAGAGGTTATTTTTCCATCGGAGTTTGTCTACCTTTTTATTTGTATACCTAGTTGCCTGTCTGTCGGTCTCCAAAATAACTCACAAAGTTATGGATGGCTCTTCATGAAATTTATTGGGAATATCAGGTATACTAGGAGGAACAGAAAATTAAATTTTGATGAAGATCCGTCCCACAGTTTCTTCGTTTATTTGGCTATCTGTTTTTATGTCATAAATCAAACAATTACTAATTGATCTGTATGAAATTTGCAGGAATTCTTGGGATCTTACAACCTGAAGCATTCCAAAGATCATTCACGGCCAAAATTTGAGGCATGCAAGAGTACGATTACCAAAAATAACTTAGTTTTTTCCAGTTGTACGCGGTACAACGAAAATTCGAGAGATTTAGAATAATATATTTCAGAAAATTCAAGAATGGATCACTGTACATGTGAATGAACGGTTTGTCGCCAGACACTCAGAGAAAACTGCAAGACTGTACGCATCCCAAGCAGGGATTGTGGCAAAGCAGTGGCGACAAAATAGTCTAATAGCTTCACTATACAGGGAGTAAAACTGTTTGACAAAATGCTGCTGCATGTTAGAAACGCCCCCGATGCAAAAATTATAGTACTAACATGTACATATGTTGGATTCTTGTTAAAAAAACGTCAGATAGACCGGATGTACGCAGTTACGTTCAGTGTGGAGAGAGCTCCCTGATGGCTCTTACCTTGGTCGCTTATAATTGCAACTCAAAACGAGAAATCCAGCGTCGTGACTCCACACGCGACAGGTGACATGCGGAATGTCACCTGGACGTCGTCCGTAGCCACAATAGGTACACAAGGTACACAATGTTAAAAGGCACGAATGACTAATTTTTGGTGACGATCGGTTCATCCTATTGTGTATTTGACTGTACATTTGTCTAAGTGTTTGTCAGAATGTTACTCAGAAAGTAACGGACGGATCTTCAAGAAAATTACAGGAATTGTTAAAACCGTCCCAAGAGGCACCAATGACCAAAGTTTGGTGATGACAAGAAGGAAATCCTGAAACGTTTTAACGCCAGTGTGATTTTTTCGTTAATGTTGGTGGAAGTGTACGTTCTTAGAGTTCGTTTTTAATTTTGTAATGCTATTGCTTCACATAAGGTCATGGTTTATAGAAATTTCAAGTGATTATTTTTGTATGTTACTATAGTGCCTTCTGCGTTAAGGTATTTTATTACAAGTAATTAGAAAGAATTTAGTTATCCTAACACTTTAAGCACCATGGAATTTTATAGAATAACTACGTAAGGTAATTTTTTACTACTTGAATGCTCGATTGGTTATTTTGCATTGCCAATGTTTACCAAAGGATACCTACTTTACTGAAGAATTATTACGGGAAGAAGTTTTATGCTGTTTGTGCTGCAAGTAACATTACATTTCGTAGAGAACTGTCGATTTATTATGTTTCATATCGCTGAAGCTTTCGGTATGATAATGTTGTATACAAAAAATAGGATTAGACTCCTCCAGTACTCCAGCCCTAGAGGAAGCCCTTATATAATACTTGTGTATAAGCCAACATGGTATTTTAACAAAATTCCATTTGATGCAGTTTTGTGATCAGTGGTATTAGATAAAATAATGTCTTGTGTAAAATTTTATTTGTAGCAGTTCTGAAAACCTGTAATTTATGTAAAAGAATATTTTTCAGATACTGTGGTATATCACATGGGTCAGTTTGTGCTTTCAAGTGATTCCCCAATGTTGATGTTACTGCGTATCATCGGGTTCATTCTATATTGATATACATACATTTTTTATGTCTTTATATTGTAAATGGTTAATATTTCTTTTCGCTGTTCGTTTTGCCACAGCAAGAAAACGGATACAGTAACATGCAGAAAACAAGATAATAAAATAAATAATATTAATAATTAAAAACAAAATGGCGACGCTCACATCTCTTCGAATACTTAAATGAAAGATGAAGCGGTGGCTGCACAGCGGCTTCTTCATCAGATTTACACGAAGAGCTGCCGACGCAATTTCTTCGCCACCATTTTCGACGGAGGAGCACAGTAATATTTGTTAATGAAACTTAAAACTTACATAATTTGAAACTTTTCTCGCCTTAGGGAAAAGGTGTATAAGAGAGAACTTGTAGCATGGCCCTCGCGCATGCCAGAATTTTCAACACGCTTCATTTTCCTTCAATCGGCGACCTTCTCTTTCATTTCATTTTCTTAATTGAAATCTCTGCGGACGCCTAATGCATTTTAATACACTAAATCCTCACTTCAGTTGGCAGCATTTTCTTTACTTCACATCTTACAATGAGTTTTCCCATACACTTTTCAATACACTGAATCCTCATTTCAGTTGGTGACATTCTCCTTCACTTCGCATCCTTACATCTAATTTCTGCTGGTATTTAAATGCGTTTCGCCAGGACTTGCAGTGGCCGAGCTTAATTTGAGGAACTCCCCTCAACATTCGCCCTCACTATGAGGCGTCTTCCCTCACCCCTTTCTCATCTAGAGTCCAGCTTCCAAGTTATCCGAACGTTAGTTAGGGTTTGCTTAGTTTAAGGAGACTGGACATACCTTACTCGCTCTAACCCTCTGCCTCATCCTTGTGTGGCGTTAGCATAGGCTCCAATTTCCTGTGCACCGGTCATTACTGCCCCTAAACAAGGAACGCTTCCGGGGATTTTGGCTCATGGGGGAGAGAAGTGGAAGGCCCAAATTGCTTTGCCGGAATCTTGGTCCCTCCTCGGCCGGTCTCAGTCGAGGCGCCTCTGTAGCTCTGTCTCATAAGGAGGCTAGTCTAGATTTAGGCCTCGATAATGTCTTCAAAGAGGATGAGTTAAGACGGGCGCAGGCAACTTTAAGTCTTGCATTACCCATCCATAAGGCAGGTATCCCTTTCTGGGGAGCTCTAGGTTAATGTTCGAGGGGGTCCACGGGATAATTAATATGCAAAGTCTCTCTCGGACAATATTATTGATTTGGTGCTGCTGCTACTGACCACTTCAGCAGAGCAACAAGACCGAGCGAAGGCCTAATAAGAAGCGGGAGAAGGAGTAAATGAAGGATGCAATACAAGCGCGCGCCCATTATTATTGCGAAGGCTGGAGTAACGAACTGTGCACTGAGGCTGGTCGCGATATTGCGCACGTGTTCGTCGGAGGCTTAGGGCGGCGGTAGTAAGTTGTTCGCAAGCGGTGTTCTTTGATGTCTTCTTCATAATGAAGCGTTTTGTTGGGAGAACAGGTGCTTGGCGAGTTGTAAAGATGAATGGGTGCTTGATAAAACCCAAGGAAGATTGGGTGGTTGGTGACTCGTTAAGAAGAATATAGATATGCTTGAGAAGTTGTAAAGAAGAACAGGTGCTTGGCAAGTAGTAAAGATGAGTGGGTGCTTGGTAAGTTGTAAAGAAGAATGGATGGTTGGCGAGTTGTAAGCAAGAACAGGTGCTGGGCGCGTTGTAATGAAGAGCATGTGTTTAACAAGATGTCGAGAAGAACAGTTGCTTGTCAACTTGTAGGGAAGAACAGATACTTGGGGAGCTGAAAATAAGAACAAGTGCTCGGCAATTTGCAAAGAAGAACTTGTGCTGAGCGAAATGTCAATAGGACTTTTCATTTTATCAATAATATATGGCAATGGAAACTATGAAGTACGTTGATTTTCCACTGAATGTACTGGAATGGTTGATGGGCATGTACATTTTGTCATCTCTTTCCATGAAGCTTCATACGTTTCATTAAAGTCCGCTTTGACTGCACCCTCCACTGGCAAACCCACATGCACTAGTTAGTGCGGCAGGCATAGGCCTATTATTGGCCCCAGAGGAGTAAGTGTAGCTGCAGCCGAAGACGGGTCACTAAGAACTGTAGCGCCGAAATGGAAGGTTCATCGCCCCCTCCACCCTTACCTTAAGGTAGGTACCCCCACGATAGCTATGCACACAAGCAAATTTGCTGATTCAGGGCGCCGAGTGCCGTGACAAAGACCGCGCTAGGCCTGGGGATCGTTCTCGGGACCCCCAGAACAACTGTGCAGCACGCAACGTCCGTTGCCACTGTGGGTAAGATTTTTCGTTTACCAGCACCTACCATAAAATAACAATGCAGAGGCTTTCTGCTTCTCCACTTTCTATTTTGGGGTGAAAAGATTAATTTTTGAGCGAAAGTAAAGTACGTCAGCCGCAGAATGTGTAAAGGGTGGTCAGAAATTTGAGGCGCACTAGATCGTTTTACAGCTTTGAAAAGTTTCCAAGTTTTCTAACCATTTATATTCCATCTAAACACAGAGTGACCGCATTTTTTTATATGAATGTACATGTAAATAACTAGACCGGTATTTATGTTACGATTTTTAATGCTGAATTAAAGCTAGAGTCATGCCAGAACCCCACAACCTGCAGAATAGCGAAACTTCCTACGCTATTGGCCTGACAAGCACTCATCCCCGAACACCCATTGCTCACATGGCGCGAACGCACATCACACTGTCACCTACACATTTTCGCTTTACTACAATTGGTTGTGATGAGGTTTGATTTATACCGGGGTATCGCTAGGCAATCTCACGCTCAATTTATGACCAGACGTTCAGCTCGCCCGTCGTCCCGACTAACAAACTCTATTTCTGCAAAGGTAAAATCAATTTGACCACACCCCAATCTGAAAAAAACCACGTGCACTGGTTCGTGCTGCAAACATAAGCCGAAGGCCCCAAATGAGTGTACGTCTGCGGTCGACCACTTCTCATCAAGAACTACGGTGCTATCAACGGAAGGTTCTTATGATACAAGACATCCCTGGAAAGAACTTAAGTTCACTGACGTCCTAGCTGAATATAAAATCATAAGTTGACCCTGCGAGTGAAAACAGCATTGAAGTGAAAGAATAAGTATTCTCTAAGTCAAATGCGCTCTCATTTGATATTTGAAATAGCAAGGCGCCTGGGGAGCCGTGCTTTCAGCCTTAGAGTTCACTCCCCCCATCCCTTCTACAAGGGCGGTGAGTCTGGCGGTGCTTGGGAATGCAGCGTCAGCACTTCCAACATTAAATGTCTTTTGCAAGGGCACTGACCTAGCCAGAATTGGAAATTGTGAGAAGTGCAAGAGAGGAGGGGAAAGGTGGTCGCAGATGTCATAAATAGGCCTTCCTTCCGCTATACATAGCTCGAATTATTTGTAATTGAGTACAGCCGTGCGCTATTTTGTGACCCAGCACGTATATCCTCTGCAACAAGAATTGCATCGTGTGGATCTGGCAGCAGGGGTGTACGGTCAAGTATGTTTTGGTTTCTTCATGAAGTGACTTTAACAGACTAGGAACTTTAGAAATCGACGTAAACAAGGCCGTCTAAGAATGTAAGTGCCCTGTAATGCGTGAAATCTTCAGGAGAAAGGTTTGCACCTCTACAATTAATCTTGAGGAACTTTTCCCAATAAGTCCAGGGTTCTGTAAATGAGCCGCATCGAAATGTTTGCTAATCAATGTATTTTCTACATTGCTGTTCAAGTTTATCACTATTAGTTCAAATGCACCACCTTTATATATATAATTTAACCAAAAAGTTGCAGTACAGTACCTACGATTATTATACTTTGAAGCTTAAGTTTGCATACGTGTATCACAAATTACGCATAAAATTCAATAACTGCCAGCTTTGTACTATATTCTTTGACATAATTGGAATTTGCGTTAGCATAAACTCCATAATTAAATTCCATATTAAGCTCTATGATGCTTATTTCCTCTGTAATACATATCAGCTGTAAAAGTTCAATCTGATTAATTAAAGGCGCACAGTATATGTAGTGACGTTCGCATTCAGTTTGCAACCATTCTTTCAGTAATCTACAACTGAGACATGAATCTGATAATGTCCAGGTGTGATTAATTCACCTATCACATCCAACTTTTAATAATTTCTTTCTGGATTCGCAATGAAATTCTGAGCTGAACTTCTTAATTTTCCTTAACCCTATTCCTAAAAGGCTGTGTTATTTTCCTACAAGTGTGTTTGTCATATCCCTACTGAAAAAAAAAAAAAATCTTTGAAAAGAGGTGGCATAAGCCGTTACAGATGTCGTCGAACTAAGCAATTAAGTCCAATTTAGAAATATGCATTACTTCCTTCAATAGTTAAAAATTAAAAGTTAACTTTAGCCCGTTTTATCACTGTGCGCAAAAATGAGCACCCAGATTACTATCAAATTATTGCTTGTCTCCAAGAAGAGTGAAAAAATTGAAACATCTGTCAGAACTTGTAATATATAAGCATAAATAAACTTGCAATATCTATTTCCATTAACATTCAGAAGTACAGCTTCAGTCCAAGTTTGTGTTTGCGTAAGCTATGCGGTTAAATTCCCATTTGGAATTTGCATTATTTCCTTCATTCGCCAATTCATAGCGTAGGCGAATGAATTTGAAAAGAGAAGGGATCGGTAGCGAGGAATTTCATTTCCAAAACCAAAATAATCCATGAAAATACCGTAAAAATCCGCAAGAGGATTGCAAAAAGCTCGTGAGTTTGGCGTGTGTTTTCGCAAGGCTTTTAGATTGGCTTGATGGGATGCAGTCGAATGACAGCAGAAGCTATCAGTTTAACAAATGCCCAACCATGTAAAAATATTGCTAGTATATCCACGGCAAAAACATCAAATACCTCTCGATAAAAGTACTCCACAGGCATTCCCGGAGCGGCGCAGGCGAAAAATCTTTAAATATATTGTAGGAACGATCGCGAATCCTGAAAATAAGAAGAGCAATCTGACGAAATCCTATCGAAGTGCATGAAATGCGTGGAGCGCCAGCAAACCATTGCACGAGAGGGGCCAAAAACATCATGAAGATCGCAAAAATATTTCAAAATGTTTGCTTCCAAACGCTAACGATTGAGAAAGAAAGTGCGAGGGATTGTGAGCATTGGCGGGGAAGCCAGCATGTGCATGAAGAGCATCGAACAAGTTGCATGTACCGAAGCAAATTTCGCTTCTGATAGAAATTCAGTTTGGTAGAACGAAGCAGTTCGGTGGCTGTGGAACATATAGCTATAGGTGGCTGTGGATCCCATAGGGTGGTCATAGACGCAGGGTTTTGGATGAAAAATCAAATAAATAGAATTGATGCATAAGTTTTACTCGCTAGAGCCAAATTAGGTGGTAGGAAGGTGGAAGCTATTGCTTGTTCTACCGTAGATAAAGTTACAAAAGAATAGTTCAAGAAATTTTACTGGTCTTCTTTGAAGACCAAGGTGTTACACGCGCATTCTTCACGGAGTACAATTTAGAAAAGTAAATAAAGAATTTCTTTGGCTCTGTTCAATGGGATAGTTGTAAATAACCGTTTTTTGATAGTTGAAATATTATGGTTCTTGTGTTCAATATTATAGCATACATGCTGACATTAAATTTTATGTAGTACAGCAATGTGCTCTATGATCTAGGATAGTAATATAAGTCAAAAGATTAACTCTTGTCGCTCAAGGGAAAGTTGTATGCAACTGAGTGCACTTAATATTCCGTATTTCATAGTGAACATTTGGAATAGACTCCTTCCGATGTTGTTAGTGCGGAGTCAGTCAACACGTTTAAAAATCGTCTTGACATATATTGGGAGAGACATCCTCCGCAGCTAAGANCCTCCAGGAGTCGCAAACTCTTAACGGCCAAAGCTTCCGAGGCCACCTTAATCCGTCTCCTTCTCTCTCCCGCTCCAACTACACAGTTTGATGTCTCTAAGCTCTGCATGTCAGCGGCTCTTCATCGTGCTTGCGTGCATTCAAGATCGTCTCTTGGGCACGGACTCTTCACCCCTCCTTTTTTTCTCTTTTCTCCTGTCCTATATATCCTACTAGCATAATGGCAATAGCTTATAGAGTGCCGGGGCGTATGTGCCGGTGTCTCTTTGGGAATGGGCCTATTGGTTCGTCTACTGCCGCCTATCTAATCTAATAGATGGAACAACGAACGTTTGCTGTTATGCAGTAATATTAAGTGACTTTGGTTTACTTTGATGGTCGAGAGCACTGACTGAACCCACCAACGGGAAACCCACACTCACTGGATCGAAACCCACACTCACTGGATCGTGCTGCCGATATAGGCCAACTGGTCCCAGAGGAGTAAGTACGGCTGCAGACGACCAAGGGTCGTGAAGAACTATGGCACCATTGACAGAAAGTTCAACAACCCTCGCTTCCCACCCTCCCATTTCTGGACAGGGTAGGTGCCTCCACTGTAGCTGTAAATGCCAAGCAAGTTTTGCTGACTCAGCGCACCGGGCTCCACAAAGACCGCTTGACTCGCTCATCGCTCTAGCCCGGCTCCTCAAGTACACCAGTCAAGCATGCAAGGCTTGCTGTTACCTTGAGTATAATAGAAGAGGAATTGCTGGGGATTAGGTCGAGCAAACAGGTAAAACTCGCCTATGTCAAAAATAAAATGCTTTACGAAAACAGTAAAGCAAAGACACGAACAGGAAGCTCAGTCTTTGAACAAGAAACTTAAAAAATACAGTGGTATGCGCTACCAAGGTCCGTTATAACTGTGTAATAAGCATATGTGTAAAACTGACATTGGAATCATCTTTAGCTTCCACCTCAGTGTTTTCATGCCTAAGTATATGCAAAGAGTCTCTACTGTAGGCATTCAATGGTAATGAAAGCCATGTTGATATTCAAGCTCTTACTTGCACCTAACACGGTCTTCGAATAGCCCATTTTTGGAAATTCAGAGCTTCTGCTAGAGGTTCGTAGACTTATTTATTGAGTAGCTTCTACATAGCATACTGCCACGGCGTCTGCAGACGAAAGATATCTTTGTTGATTCCGACGGGACAAAATTGTCTGAACGCCATGCTTGCCGCAACATTTCAGTTCAGGTGCAGTGGTGAAATGTGGTTGCAAGTGCATTGTTTTTGGGTGAAATTGTTACCAGTCACTTACAATAGAAGCGAAAGATAATAGCTAAGGAAATTTTAATGCTTGTCTGCACGACAGTTTCTTAGTCACGATATGTAACACTCAGCAGCTAACTATTTTTTACTACCTTGTAGCATGTAAACAAAACTTGGACATGCATGTTTATTGATGGCTACCGTCATTCTAACGAAGAGACAAATTCCCTGTTATACTTTTGACATTGCAGTTGGAATCACAGCCATATAAAGTGAAGCTTCATGAAAAACGGATGCGTCCTATACAGCGTAGTAAACAATAGGTGACGGTAAACTTGAATGCAAGTTGCTTTGAATTGCTGAAATGCAAAGAAATAGAATAGGCAACTTTTCCCTGAGTCTAGTGCAACATTTGTTGACGAAATGATATTCTCGGTAGCTTTTACTTCTCGTCTGCCTCTGCAGCCAAAATAGTAAAACAGTTTCCGGAACGTATGAAAATTCTGAAAGGGAATCTCCCGCAAGTGGCATCGGATACAAAAGTAGCTCAGTTCTATTAGCGCATGGCTAATCAAACCCTGCGAAAACGAAACCAATGGTGTTTGTCGATCCACCGGAATACCCTTGGGGCGAAGAGAATGCTGAGGAATTTGTAATGACGCTTCGCGATTGATCACACTTTGGTTACTAATATACTTGCGAAGGTTACACTACAACAGCCAACTCAATTTATTAAATGAGATGAGCGCTCTTTGTTTCAATTCCGCAGAGAAGCGTACTTCGTCTTTTCTAAAAGAGTTAAGCAAATGATTCCAAGCAAAATTTATGGTCGCCGCGGCGTCGTGCTGCAGCTAAATTGCCGCTTTAGCTACTGGGGTGACCTTGACTTTCAATAGGGATAGGTCTTTAGAGGTGAACACTGAAATATCATTTATTTCCAATTGCATTCCCGTATCCTAAACACGCTAATTCAACTTCAGTAGATAAATATTTCTTACTCTACTTAAGTATTTTAAAGTTTTTATTATCGAATCGCGATCACGACAATCACGTAATTTCTTTGCGGTTATTCGTTGAAAGGGGGATATGAAATCGATAATCTACGTTATAGTAAAGATCAAAATGTATTTATTTGTTTATATGTCCATTTTCTACCACTCATGAAGAAAACAAATAGGGGGAACTGAGGCCAGATTGCAGACGATGGCAAGCCATGTACATGAATCCACTTCTTGCATTGTCAGCATTGTAAATGTAATACTGGAGATATCTAACGCTTCCCCTAACAATTTCATTCATCCTGATTTTTTATTTCTTCTCACTGATAATTTCGTTTCGTTCCAGCTTGATTTCATTAGTTAACGACGCAGGTTTTTGCTTGAAAAAAATAAAACTGGCATATCCATGATTACCGAGTCAAAATTAATATTTTTGGTTGCGATTGGGTGCCTGCAAAAAGCAATGAATTATTGTCCATGTCAGAGAAGTAAACGGAGTGTTTTGCTGCTCAGCAGATGGGAAGCCGGAAACGCTCATCTTATTTGCTCCTCTGAGTTAGCAGTTACATTGACGAGAGTTTGCCAAGAATTATTAAAGATTATTCGCCGTCATTTTTAACTGCCGGGTATACTAGAAGTTGAGACAAGAATCGTACTGATTACATTTGATCAGACTGTACGTAGGCATCGCCATTTTACATCAACTGCGCCTAGCCTTACCAACCGCAGAGCTGCATACATCTCATTCCTTGATACCTTGATGATTCTTCGGACGAAGTCGAGGTGGCGTTATGCACGCCACCCATCTTGCGCAGAGGTGATGCTGCAGTCCGTGACCAGCGGGGCGGCTAACAGCGAGTTATCCCCACAATTCCCGTAGCCGATTACAAAAGGTTTATCTGACAATTTCAGTAAGTATGCGTCCAGTAAATTTTTAAATTTCCCAGTCTCTGTACCGGTGACATATCGGATGTGATGTGGCATTTTGTTGAATAATCTCGCTACCGGAACCGTGAAACTATTAGAACACTTTGTGGCCATTGCATCACCACCAGTTTTGATCGGAATTTGTACTTCACTGGTGCGACCAATACTGTCTGAGTGTGTGGCCTGGATTTGTCCATTGACGTTGACAATAGTTCCTTCTAGAATTTTCCAAACATATATGATCGTAAAGCGCTCGAATCTCCTCGCAATGGAGTACAGTGGATGTTGAGCAAGACTTTCGTGATAGTTTTAATTTTGCATGCCCCGGATTTTGGCAGTGAACGATCTCTGGATATCCTCGAGGCGCTCTAAGTCTTTCCGTTTGCTTGACATCCAAAGAGGTGAACAGTATTCAATCCTTGGCAATATCAGTTGCTTCACTAGTGCGACCAATATGGTCAGAGTGTCTAGCCTTGATTCGCCCATTGACGTTGACAGTAATTCCTTATAGAATTTTAAAACATATATGATCAAAAAGCGCTCGAAATCCCGTTTGAATTGAGTACATTTGAAGTTGAGCAAGTCTTTTGTGATAGTTTAAATCTTTCATGCCCCGGATTTTGGCAGTGAACGATCTCTGGATAGCCTGGAGGCGCTCTAAGTCTTTCCGTTTGCTTAACATCGAAAGAGGTGAACAGTATTCAATTCTTGGCAGTATCAGTTGTTTCCATAAAGTGAGCATTGTGTCTGCCTCTCGTGAAGAGAAAGTTCGAAGCACCCATTTGCTCCACTTCTTGCCTATGGCAACAACTCGAGCCACGTGATCTTCAAAAGTGGCATTATCTTGTATGCTCACCCCAAGATCTTTTAATATTTGCTTTCTCTCGATTTCACTCCTATCTCTCGTCGTGTAGGCTGTAGATTCAGTAAGGGAGAAGTTTTTTCCATATCTTAAAAGTTCAAATTTCGCTTCATTGAAGGTCATGTTGTTAACCGATATCCAGTGAAAGATATTGGTTAGGTCTAGTTGTACATTCCGTACGTCCGCCATTGATTGTACCGCTGCTAATATCCGTGCGTCATCAGCGTACGATGAGGGAACGGTAAACTTGCATTGGTGCCCCATTTACCCCCTATACCTTATGTGGCGAAAATCAATGGATGATGGAGAAGTTCCACTCACCTACAAGCACGCGATTATTTCACCTATTCCTAAAGCTGGAAATAGCATGGATCCAGCGAACTATGGACCTGTCTCCCTTGATAAGGAAGAGTATTGGACCAAGCACGGTGCCTTGTGGGACTCCACTGTGTACCGGCTGTCGTTTAGACACTTTATTATTTATAATTATACTTTGGGTTCGGTTTGTCAGAAAAGCTTCGATCCATCAAAGACATTTTCCACGGATGCCCATGTTGAAGAGTTTGAGTAGCAGTATTCCATGGTCTACTTTATCGAATGCTTTGGCAAATCTCGATATATTACGTCCACATTTTTGCCTTGGCATAGTAGGTCGAGAATAGAGTCATAAAGCTCAAGCAACTGAGAAGTGGTTTAACGTTTATTTCGAAAGCCGTGTTGATTTAAGGTAAGCAGGTTATTGCTCTCTAAATGAAGTACTAGGTGTTTCCTGAACACCCATTCAAATGTCTTCACTACATGGCTAGTTAGGGAGACGGGCTTATAGTTGGCTGGATCCAAGCTATTTCCAGCTTTAGAAATAGGTGAAATAATCGCGTGCTTGTAGGTGCGTGGAATTTCTCCATCATCCATTGATTTCCGCCACATAAGGCATAGGGGGTAAGAGATGCTTAGCTTGCACATCTTAAGGATTTTTGCAGGCACATCATCTGGTCCCGCTGCACTGTTGCCGCTAAGTTCGTCAATGGCTAGTTCAATGCTTAGTTTTGTGAACTCG
>LQNS02277100.1:10057087-10086343 GCA_001587735.2 Parhyale hawaiensis
AATTTCATTTTGATTCTGGTCGTCTTCTGCGAGCAGTTTTGAGAGCTCGCAACTTCTGGTTCATTTTATCCAGAGCATCTCGTGCATTTTCTCCTGCCATTTTGTATCTTTTACGCAATTCGTCTCAGTTTGCGGGAATTTCAGAGCCTCCCCTTCACTTCGTTTTCTGACTGGAAACTCCCGCAAGTTATTTTCTTAGGCAAACGCCGACTCATCGACACACCAAAAAGACCCTAAAACGAACGAGTTTTTTCTGCATCAAGGCTTGCAAAAGAAGAAACATAAATAGTAGCAAATAAAAATATATTTTCATTCGGTAAACATCGACTGATGGACACTTCTAAACGAAAAGATCCAGAGCGAACGAGGGCTTCTTTGGTGGGGAAAAACGTAAATGATGGCTAATTAATTTATTTGCATTTTTCGGCAAACGTCGATTAATGGACTCAGAAAATCCTCGATCTTTCGATAATTGGATGTATTGATTTAGTTCATTAAAATGGTATGCGTGTTATCGAATTTGTAGATTTCCCCTATTTCAACACCTCCATGAGTCAGTTTGCTGTATTTGAAAACTTTCCAGCCTGATCAGGTAATGTATATATATATTTTTGCGCCAGTGTGATAATGAATTTCCAGTTCCTAGTCACACTATTCACAGCATCTGTTAATCAGCGTCTTGAGCTGGAATATAGTGCATAGTTTCAATAGTGCGGAATGCTTAAGCAGCTAGCTAGACGACAGCAATAGTGTCACCGTTTAGAGATAACGAGGTCTACAGTATAGCTACCAGTTCCTCTATGTTCATGAAAGGATTTCTTTAGCAAATACCACGATATATCATAAAGTGAACTTATTGTATACATTACGAATAAAGTTTTAGCCCACCATTCTGCCAATAACTCAGGATGACGTCGGGTATTGCTACAATTTCGTACACTTGGAACTGTGCACTTTCTACAAACGTTTCTAGAATTTCTCCGTTTCGGGGATTCTCGATTTGAGGAAATCTACTGGAGCAAGAATTAAGGAAGGGACGTTCTGCTCCATTTGGACACAAACTGTTGTCTGCATGAAGATGCACATTTCTATAGTATATGTATGTACACAGATCTTAAAAACCAAAGTATTTCTTTCACTTCCTTTGGAATCATTCAGCTGTTTTGAAGAATCTTAGGTCTACTTGTAAAAAACATGTTTTACTTTGAACTGATTTCGAAGTTCAGTTACTTTTAATTATTTTGATTTCTCTTGCGCGTCTGAACGGGCAGACTAAGCTGTTAGTAGATAAAAGCTCGGTCAGAAATTCATAGTCGTCGCATAATATCTGATAACCACCCAAAAAATTTTCCAGTGGCAAGAAGCATCTGATGAGGTAGGAAGCGGAAAGCAAGGGAGACCAAAGAGCGTTTTGATATTTGGCAAGGAAATTTATTATTACTAGCGGACCCGTGGAAATTCCACGGTCGGTTAGTTTATGTCCTCACTTTTTATAATGAACCAATCCTAACCTACGCTATTATAACTCTCTTCAGTTCGACCTAATGTAGCTTCTCAACCTAACCTACCGATAAATAGCGCCTGTTCCTTAATCCTAACGAACTACGTCAAACCTCAAGTGCGCTGCACACGGGAGTCGAAACATGGCAACGTTGCTCTCTATTCTTCCCCTTGCGCTGATGTGTATGCAGCTTCGATTTATCTAATAATATATTCAATAACTGCTTAAACTCCGAGCCGCGGCAGCTATTCCACTACAGCGAAGGCCACGTGCTTACATTAGACTCTGGCTTTGAATTACTATTGAGTTTCTATTCACAACTGAACATACATTTTGCAACCGATGTGTCTCAATAGATTTAACCGTTATCATGTGCACAGAAACATCTGTTCCAAGAACTTGAAGCGCTTCGGTTTTCCAACTCGTAGCAAGTCCATCCCTGATAGTGTGGGCACACTATCGTAATAATTTCCTCAGCCACTTGACTTTGCTCTTTGGCTGTCATGCTGCCGCGACTACAACTAATAGCGCTTGGAAGTCACGCTAAACTATGCGTCATTGCAACTTTAAACTAACTCAAAAGTAGGAGGTACCTATTCCCAAAGCTTGGCCATTGCTGCTTGTTATAACTTACAAACTGCCAGAAACGACTCATACCTCAGATATTCTTTTTAGTGGCATAACAATCTCCAATCAGATACAGATTTGCATGGCAATGCAACTTTTACGCAGGCGCGCCCTAAGGCACCCTGTACATGCACAACATATCTAGACACTATATCACTAGTGGATCTCGCAGATATTTTACCAGCAAAATTTTCACCCCTGTATATCATGATAGAGATATAAAGACAGCATTAGCAAATATAGCAATCTCGCGTTTAGGAGGTACTTTTCTCATTGATTTTCTTCTACATTTACTAGCATTTGCTATCGTTTGTTTCTGAAATTAACATTATTTAGACTTTCATATTTTTAACGTTTCCATTTTCCATTTTTCATTTCTACTGCGGGACCCGTGGCTCCTATACAGTTGATGTGCGATAGCCTGCCAATATAATACAACACTCAGCCCATTTAAAAAACAATGTGATTCATGTCGCTGAAAGTACTTTTTATGTTAGTTACGTCATTTTGCTAAGCATGGCACTTACACATGGAAACTGCAGTTTAGAACCAGAGCACTCTGAGAGCGCATACCTCCGCCAAGAGAGGCAACGGTAGTAAAAAATTCAAATTGGCTCTGAAACCAGGATTTTTATTGTATCAACTCCAAAATGTAATCATTTGTGCCTTTTGCTAGTAATAACAGTTTGTGCAATTTCTGGGAAATCCGTTCATAACTTTTTGAGTTATGCTGCTAACAAACGTTATGTCAAACATGAGTCAAGCATAAAAACGAACGAACAAATCTGCACCAAAAACTAATCATTTATGTCTTTTAACATTATTAACAACTCCTATAAATTTCATAAAGACCCTTTCATTATTTTTGATTTATTGTGCTAACAAGCATAAAATTGAAAACAGTGACAAACGAACGAACGGATCATTACCAAAATTTAGTCATTTACTCTCCATTATATACCTAACAACTCTTGTGAATTTCATAAATATCCGTTCATTAGTTTTTGAGTTATGGCATTGAAAAAAATGAGGCAGACAAACAAACAAACAAACAAACGGATGGACGGATCTTCACCAAAAATTTATCATCTGTTCTTCTTAACATTCCTAACAATCCCTGCAAGTTTCGTCCATATCGGTTCGTAACTTCTTAAGTTATCTTCGCGACAGACAGAGAGACAAAGAGACAAACACAACGAAAACATAACCTCCTTGGCGGAGGTAATGATACAGTTGAGAACAGCTTCGTTGGAACCGTATTATGGCTACGATCGGATTTTCCCATATTTGGATCGGTATGCAACCCCAGCAACGTGAATATTACAAGAAATGAAATTTTGTATCATGGTAGGTATGATACGTGCAAAATGAGCTTCATGTCTTTGCTTAGAAACTGACTGAATTTTTTTCGAGTGTGAGCTGAAAGAAAACAGCTATGGTTGAATTTCCTTATAGCGAAAATCAGAGCTTCTTATAAGTTGAATTTTCCCCCTATCCTTTATTGAAGACCGTAACAAATGCAGGAACAAAGGAACGAACGAACGAACGGAGGATCAACGCTATTATTATTATAGATTATTATTTTCCAATATCTTTGTGTGTGAGGGTATTTGGTAGTAGTAATAAACTGTGGAGTAATTTTTTTACTTAAGAAAATTGATGCTATTTTTTTTTTGCGAGCGCTTATCTTTACTGGCTTTAATCGACTACCGTGCAGCAGAAAACTGTCATAAAATAGTATGGTAACACACTAGAAAGTGCAGTCATGCGGTGGTAGGTAAAATTGCATTGTCATTGCAATTTACATATTGATTCATGTCTCAAAAACACATCGCTCTGGTCACGGCCCCCCAAAAATTAATTGTATCTTTGTAAACTCACAACGTTGAGGAAACTTGAAACTGGTACATCTGTTGCAAATAAGGAAAGTAAGTAAGAATAACAGACTGGGCTATCTTCACTCTGAAAAGGAGTCGGCTGACCCAGTTTCTCATTTTTTTTAATGTGAATACCAGAGGTGTACAAAGGAAGTAAAGTCTTGAATTATGACTCTGAAAAGCAACCAACTGACTCAGTTTTTACGTGTTTAGCTGTCAGTTAGTGCAATTAGGAAAGGCAAAAGGAATATTCAGGCAAATAAAATGTACAACACATAAAGATATATACCTTATTAGGTGCACGTTGAGGCATGGTACCTTTCAGAATTGCATTAGATACAAGGATTGACAATTAAGACTCATCATTACACGCCACATTACATACATCCCATTGTTTGGTTCATGCCTCGTACCTCCTACCCTAAGGTAAGTACCCCCACGATAGCTATGCTCACCCAGCAGGTTCTGCTGATTCAGCGCGGCGAGCGCCATGTCACAGATCGATCACTTTGTCCGGGGATCGTTCCCGGGATCCTCAGCACAACTGTGCAGCACGCAAGGTCCGCTGCTACTGTGGGTATTACCTGTGAAACTTCAAGGAACACAGTCCTGTTTCTTGCAATACAGCTTTCGCTTGTCTCACAACAATGTGGAGTCGCTTCTAAGCCTTGGAGCACGAAACAAAGCGGCAAAACCATGGTTTCTGTTTGCGGTGCCTAACAAGTCAAGTCTAGTGAGTTTGGCTTAGATCAACTTTGGTATGACCCAGCAGAACACTCCCATAGTACGTTAATGTGATTATTATCACCCGCGAGCGAAGTGAGAGAGGTGATAATGTTTTCGTTGGATATTTAAGTATATATATATTTGTAAAGATGTCTGTCCACCCAATAAGTGTTCATAATTTTTGCATGGAGGTTGGTGGGTTGCCCTCGATGGGATCCATGCCAAAAAAACTAGGATTAGCTGGATATACAAAACGACGGAGATGAAATTTGCTCTCCATCCAAAAAAGGCAAAAGGAGTTGGGCTATGTTCATGAATTTTTTTGTAGGGAGTCTGGTGAGCTGTCCTCAATATGCCCCGCCCATAAAAGTAGGATTAGCTGGCCATCAAAAATAACGGCAATGAAATTTGCATCCATCTCTGTAGCTGGTCTTACGCCACGAGGCGTTCTGGTTTAAGCTCAAGTTATTTTTTGTCCTTTGACTGTGTTCGAAGTAAACGCGAACAAAATTTTAGTGTGCAGTACTGAAATTTTCCTGCTTATATGTCGACGCCAGGATTGAATAAATTATCAACACTATATTTTCACACATAGTTATGTTTCTAGCATCACACTCCCACAAAAAAAGTGTGCAAAAAATTAGGTTAGGTTAGAGATGGTGACGTCCAGAAAGCATAGAAAGTGAATTCAAAGCTTGTTATGCTTACTCGCTAAGACAGTTCAAAGTAGGCATTCATGGTAACACTAAAAAAACGAGAGAGTATCCTTCGAAGTTAATGATGCTCAGAAGTAAATAAACTTAAGGTTGCACTGAAGCAATTACTTTTTCGTCAGCGGCAATGGACCACTAATAATTAAAAACTAAAACACTCTGAGAGCACACAACTCCGCCAAGCTAGGTTGCGGTAACGAAAAAGGCAAATTCGTTCTTTTTATCGGTACAGTAATAAAATTTGTGCCTTCCGACAGTAATAACAGCTTTTTCCATTTTTTTGAAAATTCATTCATAACTTTTCGACTTACGCTGCTACAAACATTCAAACAAACATTAGTCAAACACACAAACAGACCAAATGACCATCAACAAAATTTTATCGTACCTATATGTCTTTTAACATTTCTAACCTGTAAATTTCATAAACACCTGCACACAACTTTTTGAGTTATTTTGCAAACACAACCTTAATCAAATACAGAGACAAACAAACAAGCAAACAAAGCACTACATCATAAAAATCCGTTTATAATTATATGAGCTATGGTACTTAGAAAAAAGGCAGACCAACAAACAAATTGTTGGACGGATCTTCACCAAAAGTTAATTAACTTTTACTGCTAACATGCCTAACATTCCTTGTAAATTTCACATGATCCATCCATAACTTTTAGTATAATTTTAGTGACAAACAAATAAACAAATGAACAAACAAACAAACAAAGAGACAAACACCACAAAGCAAAACCTCCTTGGTGGAGGTCATGAACCTCGTTACAGTGGTCAAAATTAATTGAGTCAAGTTACAGTATTTGTATTAGGTTTGTGAAGTAGAGTGCTTTTCATGTTGTGAAAATAATGGTGTTCTATAAGGTTTCATCAATTTTACTAGAAGTGAAAAGCGTTAGTAAACTGCAGTTTGCAAAATAATAGTAATTCACGTTCAGATGATATATCAAGTTACGTTAATGCATTGAAGAGCAATAAATCTTTATGAAACAGATTGTTCGGAAAACATTGTTCAGGAGAGTTTCAGATGTAATATCCAATTGCGGGACTTACATGAGAGAATAATACGTACATTCTAACAAATTTTACGTCTTACTTGGTATCGGCAGAATGAGTGTAAGCCATAAAAAACATACAGCTTTCATACGTACGCGAACTGGATGGGATAAGCCCCACGTGAAAGATGTACAGCAGCTGGCGTAGCTACATTTCGAGAAAAACTTTGCTAAAGTTTTCAGTCGGTTTCCATTATTGTGGAAGACGATCCTCGCCTAATCAATATGAGCAACTGCATTTGTATGGAACGTTCATAGTCTAAACTTAAAATTCTCGGTATAGAGCGCGTGCTCGCAGCGGACCAACAGATCCGACTGGTTTTTCTCAAGAATTTCTGTAAAAATACCTGAGCCCTGGAGGGCGGCCATGCCGTCCTTGCTTGTCCGCATGCGCGTGCTGTTGTCCCAGTTGCAGAGCGTGGGAACATCAGGGCCAAGTTTTTCAATCTTGATTTCCGTAGAAATGGAGAGCGTGGGCACGTTTTTCAACCTGGTGGGTAGATCAATGTTAAAATTTATCCCCGTAAATATTGTCATTTAACAGTGTAGAGATTTTTGACATTGTTGAAAAACATGATAATGGATCAAATTATGAAAAGTTAATAATAGTAAGTTTATATATATTAATAATTTCTGCCTGCATTACCTAATAAGATACTCGACTACAGGGAGTAACAAGCAGGAAGGTTACTGGCTGTTAATCCAGTAATGGCAGCTGAAATACACCTATTGTAGGTCCGTAAAAATCAGGTGCTCCTAAAAATAGGCAGATGGAGGTGCAACTTTGGGGGAAACCAAAGGTCGGTCATAACTCGATTTTCATTGTGGTGGAAAGTGTGGCTCTTTAGTGAAGCTGTAGACAGTGAAGTGAACAGAGCTTTATGATTGTTCAGCATAGGCTACACTTTCCAACTGTGCACTCAACTTATTACCAGACGTACAGCTTGCACTCCGTACCGATACAATGTGAAAGTTGGTAGATAAAATACCTAACGGAAGAACTTTTTTTGGACGCTGTGAGAGGTGACCAAAGACTCATAAGTTGAGCATGCTGGTGTGTAGTGTGGCCCGGCATAGGTCAGTCTTACTAAAGCGATATGCTCATAAAAAATGAAGGTATCTTTGATTCGCCTACACTAAGGGAAATAGTTTTGAATGAATGAGCGTCATTAGCTTCTTAGTGACCTCAAATTTAAGAGTTTGGTTAACCCCTTTGGATTGAGTTCCAGGCGTACACTGCTAGTCGATGATCCCTGCTCAATAACACTGAGTTTTCTCCAGCCTCAAGCGAAATAGGTTTGCGAATAACACCTGAAAAGTGAACGAAACCCTATAGCATAGTCACAGGCATTCATCAGATGTCTATACGAGCGGTCGTGGGATATTGTTCGACATTTAACCACCTCATATTTTCAAATTGGGAGTGGAGTTCATGACTGAGGTTCCAGACAAGCTAAAGCTAATCTGATTAGATGATTTTAACGGAAGTGGAAGAGTCGAGCAGAACGAAGATCTCTGGCTGTGTCTTCTATTTCAGCTCCACGTGGCTGCATTGAGACCAACACGCTTTCCTGTGCATCAATAAGATACACTTGCCTTAGGGTGGGAGTGCAGCACGAAACTTGCTTTCTTCATGCTGTACCAGCACGGCAGGGCAAGTGTTTTTCTTCATTATTAGGCAAAGCGTGCTGGCTCAGGGCAGTCATGCTGACAGCATATGATGACGACACCATCAGATTGAGAAGCGTGCTCTGACAAAATTTATGGGCGCCTCGCAAAAGGTCCATCACGGTTTCAGCTTCTGCGGCGGCTTTGATTTTTGATAGGGTAGCACTGCTCCCCATTCTTTTTTTCAATACGTAGCAAGCTTCAGCTTGACTTGTTATTAGTAAATAACTATTTTTTATCGAATTTACATTAATGCAAATTTAAGACATGGTCTTTTACGGCCCTGAGGCCCTACGCTGCTGCTAGAGTAGACTATAACCGCAGGTCCAGCGTTTTATCATTTAGTTGCTCAGTAATCCATTAAATAATGTTGCAATTTCCAAACACAGGCGAATTTTCACGGTGACAGTTACAATAAAGAAATCAGACTGGTCTTGCTCTTCTGCTGTTATGTATTTGTAAGTGCCAAGGAGCGATTAAAAAAAATATATATACATATATTTGCACCCTGTCTGTGCCATGCTGTGTTACAGCTGTTTACTGCAACAGTCTGCCGGTGTAAAGTGCGTGCATTTTTATATATATTCCCTGTCAATGGCCTCCTTTTTATATGTGTGCGCCTCTTGGCCTGCTTAATAACTTTATTTACGCTGCACTTTCAGATGTACTGTATTTGTGAACCTTTTCTGTAGTTGATCAAAGTTTTATCATTGTTATTACTATTATTATTACCACTACAGACTTGCACCGAAGGTGTACCACGAAACAAATAACCCATGCATGTTGCAAAATAACACTACCTGGTACGAATAAAACTAATAAATAAAATAACCTCTCAGCTGTGTCTACAAGCATGAATGGCATGTGTTGCTTTTTTGTGATGGCGTTATTGTTTCTTAGGAAGAGAATAATAACCGTAGCATGTCTTTGGTGTCTAAGTCATCCCTTTAAAAGTCTACAGTACCATGGCCGTGACCTCATAGAGTGACTTCAATAAAGCTCTTCTCTAGAAAGCGCATTTCAGAAAACAGGTAAATAGTTAGCTCCTGCAATTCTTGTGCCCTGACTAAAGTGTTGTATCAAATTTAGGGTGTTTTCCCTTGCTTGGGCAGCCCAAATACATGCCCTGGAGCGCTTGTGCGATGTAACCCAGCAAAATTCAAATCGTGAGTTGCATGGTAAGTTCTGAAGCCTTCGTTAGAGAACACCCATTAGGACAAAGTAACTAATTAAGTAATTATTTTCGAGCACTTCGCACAATGTTTGACTTTTTGAGACGTTATGAGCAGTGCTCATATTTTGAGGACATATATTTGCTATGGCAATCACCGGGTTAAACTCATTCTACCCTCAAATCTACATAATGTCCATCAACTACTAAGGTTGTTTTATTTTATGACACTTTTGTGTCCTGCACCAAACTTGATAATTCAAGCCACTTGTGCATTCTTTCGTATATTCATTAGTTTATTTACACGTTTGTATGCATGGTTGTTGAGATATTTAAAGTAATATTGTCAGGTAAAAATCGGGACCCTTTTCAAGTCAGCAGAAGGCAGTAAAAAACAGAACAACCGTAACTGTAGAGTAAGTACCGCAAAAGAACCAAGTTGTTGCGATACGAGTAACGAAGCTGTGACTAGTAGTAGTTAGTAGTTTTAGTGCCTAGCTTGTATCCCCGTAGTTGCCGAATAATTTAAAACTCAGATGAGGTGGCTCTAAATGATAATTTACTCATACAATAAAACCGCTTACTTACTGCAAATGGCATAATTCTAAAAGTGTCTTCAAGTTTAATAGATTTATGAGAAAAATATGTCCATTACAAGACTTTTCGGTTCGTTAATACGGTGGACGATGCATTCACTTTTCTTGAACTCAGCACACTGGCGTTAAATTCCTATAAAAATTTTCTTGTTCAGACACGAGAGTGGTAATGTTTCACTTAATTAGAATTAGCTCTGCTGACGTTTTTTGTTTTACTGCAATTGGAGCAAGAAGCTTGCAGATACAATGTAATTTACACCGCAGAAGCACTACCACAAAAATAGATAACGAAGGGGAGTCAGTGCGATCTTGGGTGCTGCTTTTGACGACCAGGTGTACTCTAGTACCTGTATGATCAATTAATATTTATATCAATGATCGCTAGTACTTATTTCATAAAGTAATATTTACCTCCGCCAAGGAGGTTATATTTTCGTCGTGTTTGTCTGTCTGATTGTTTGTCCGTCTGTCTGTCACCCAGATAACTCAAAAATATATGAACCGATTTGAATGAAATTTACAGGGATTGTTAGGTATGTAAGGAGAAACAGATGATAAACTTTTGGTGAAGATATGTCCATCCGTTTGTTTGTTTGTTTGTCTGCCTCATTTTCTCGATGCCATAACTCAAAAGTTATGGATGGTTTTTGATGAAATCAACATAGGTTGTTTAATATATAAAAAATAGTAAATGACCAAATTTTGGTAATGATTCGTTTCTTCGTTCGTTCGTTTGTCACTGTTTTTAAATTTATGCTTGTTAGCACAATAACTCAAAAAGTAATGAATGGAGCCTTATGAAATTTGTAGGACTTGTTAATGATGTTAAAAGACATAAATGATCAAATTTTGGTGCAGATCGGTTTGTTCGTTTGTATGTTTGACTCATGTTTGTTATAACGTTTTTTAACAGTATAACTCAAGAAGTTATGAACGGATCTTCAAGAAAATTGAACAAGCCAAGCTGTTATCAATATAAAAATGCACAAATGAATAAATTTTGGAGTTTATATAAAGAAAATTATGGTTTCAGAGCCAATTTGAAGTTTTTGCTACAGTTGCCTCACTTGGCAGAGGTATGCGCTCTCAGAGTGCTCTAGTTATTTATATAATCGCTACGAAAGCGTAAGGTAAACTTGATAAAAATATACCTAGATCAAAATAAATAAAAGCTCATGTGTAGGCAGCATTAACGGTGATGCTAGGCTGCTTTGGATAAGATAATTATGTTCATGCTATAAATTACATTGTTGATAATGTCAAGGCACTGCAATTAATTCACATATTCTAAGGTGTTACTATTATACATTCAAATTTTGATTAGAATGAGTGTCATTACATCATAAGCTACATTAGACGCCATCAATTTCTCCCCTGCTAGTATGCTAGAAACATTAGTTACCTGCTCACCTTTTTTTAAAATTGTACCCACTGCGCTGTTTCTAAGCATTAAAAAAATGTTATTAATTAAATACATCATACATTTCTGAACTAAAATGAAACCATTTTATGTTTGAGTACTAAAATTCTGCCACGTCTTATATCTCACGACAAAGTTTGAATAAAATTACAGTAATTTGATTGATTACAGAAAACTAAACATAAGTCTGTGGTTTGGGAAATTTGCCAAAGATGAAATATAGTTTTGAAATGAGTTGAAGCATATTAGTGTTTCATGTAACTGACAAAATTATCTGGAAATTTTCAATTATGTCATTTTCATGAGCAATGATTAGGAAATGGTAACATGAAATTGTAAATACAACCATGTAATGAAGAAAATTGATCATCAACTAATTAAGAAATTCGATATTTGTTCATATTTCTGTGGAAACGTAGTTATGAATTAGAAATCTGTGAAAATTTATGAACATAAAGCCACCCGAAGATAAATAAATCACGTTGAACATCCTGTATACGTAGATATGAACATTTACTGATGAACACACAAATTGGAACAAATATAATGCGAACATAGAATGTATGCCAAAACATAATTTATGAAACGGTATGTATTAAAATTGCACATTAGTTTTTATTGAAGCAACGACTAAGATATGATTGTATTCATATGACCACATAAATATCAACATCATAACATTTAACTGTCAACATTGCAAAAACTTAGAATGATATCGCAAGCGCCAAGCGCTTGCGTCGGCAGATGACATCGGACGACGATTTGATACAAGTTATGTTTCCGACGTATCACAATTATAGATGCTGAAATTGACTACTTATGTTACTACCGTGTCTTTATATAAACCAACAAAAGTTTCAGTGAGTTTCGTCCGAAAAATTTCTGGGAACATAAAAATTTGCTGATAAATTTGAGAAATTTAGATCCAGTAGTTCCGCTGAAGTGCTTCAGTAGATCATGGGCTGAAATATAATAGAATTGTTTATAGTTCTTTATGTGTTAGCTGGAAATGACCTCATGCTTAAGACATTCCAGATATCATAATAGCGTATGAACTGTATTATAAACAACAGTGGAAGTGAAATGCTATTTGGATACTCAATGAACCCTGACAAATAACTTCAATGATCCCTGGGAATTTACGGGCTAAAAACGGATTATCTATCCTTAACGTTATACAGTACAACGAAAAAAATACAAGTTCTTAGACTCACTACAGGTTTATAAAAAGCCAGTTCATTTAGATTAGTTATAATAAAGGGAAATAACTCACAGTTTGAGCCAGTACGAACGCTCCTGCGTGGCTACTTCCGATACCGAGTGAAATGGCCGCCGCTGTATAACGTCACACGGCGCAGTTTCAGGTCGGAATGCACGACTCAGCTTTCGAGCAGAGTTTTGAAATCATAATACCATGGCTTAAATAATTAAAATCGTTTTCTTAAAGATAGTTCATACTAAAAATATTGCCATAACAACTCTTTAGCGTATTAACCTAACTGCTAAGGGTAGCTTTTCAAAACTATTGAAGAAATTATCGGAGTTACAATCATCGTAATTAAAGACAGAAATAGCGATCTGTTTCTTATAACCAACAAGTGATAAAATTTCATGTGCTGATACCGTTATTAGTGAAGAATATTGATAAAAAGGAAGAAATTGGAAATTCTATCTTGAGTAATTATTATTAGGGAAAGAAATTGATAAAATATTTGAAAACACTGTTAGTGATAGCAGTGAGTGATAGTTATATCGAGAGACACTATCAGTAAAAAAGAAAGTAATTATCACATCTGGAGACACTGACAGTGAAAAAAGAAAGTGATTATTACATTTGGAAATACTTTCAGGGAAAAAGGAATCGTTGATTACATGTGGAGAAGTAATTATTATATCTAGACACGCTAGCACTCTCACAAAGTGATAATTACATCTAGTGACACGATCACTGAAAGATGATGGTAATTATTACTTCCGGAGATACTGCCTACAAAAGAAAAAATGATTATTACATCTGGAGATCCTGTCAGTGAAAGTAGAAAGTGATAATTACATCTGGAGACTCTATCAGTGAAAGAAGAAAGCGATGATTGCAGCTGGAGACACTGTCAGTAAAGAAAGAAGAGAAAATGATATCTAGAGACCTTAAATAGTAACAAATATTGATAGTTGTATCAGGAGTTACTTCTATCAGTGGGAAAATGTTCTGAATTTCAAACTGCTAAATACATCTGTACAGTCTGTTAGTAGAAGAAAACTAAACCAGAGCACCAAGAGACACTGGTGTCATGAAAATAAAATAGAAAATTAGAACCAATAATTGTAACTGGAGATGCAATGAGAGGCGAGAGAAGTTAGTAATGCACTGAGAATTAAAAAAAGTAATAATAATAACAGTTAGTGCTGTTATATTGGGACTGATCAGTAGATATTGGGAATTATATAATGAAACGTCATTATTAGCTCACCAAAGATGCTTTTTTAGTTTATGTAGCTACATCTTTATGAGCATTACGAACGAAAATTGCCATTGATATGGTCTGGATTGTGCGCTTTCCTCATCTAAAACATTGAAATGAATAAATGAGTGATGAAATAGCCGGTTGGTAAAGCTATGCTTATTGCAATTATGCACATTAACTAATGAAACACATTAATAAGGAGTTTATTCTAAACTATACGGTTGTTATCCCCACTAATATTCTAGCGTCACTTTCTGTAGGACTGAACTATTAGGTGCTAGAATTTGAAGAAGATTCCACTACTCAGGCTCATTGTATTATATAATGACAATATGACGGATTCCCAAATAAAAAAGTCCTGGAGACGTAAATATTAACTGGTTTTTACTAGGTACAGTGCTTCAATTGATAACTCACACTCTTTATCAAATTTTAGACTATTGCAGTTTAATCTTGGGAGGAAGGGGGCGAAACCATGATGTTGTGTATTGTGATTAAAACTACACCGTTTATGGTTCTGAGGGACAGGTTAGCTAATTAAGTAAGACAAAGTGTCTTTAAATGAGTTAAGAATGTTATGAAAGGGAGATTATGGTATTTAGAATGTCATGTTGGCGTATAGCTATAGATATAAAAGTGACCAGCAAAGAATAGCAGACTGAATTAACTGTGAAGAATACCGATCCCTATAGCGTAATTCTGTTTTCTACGTCCATGAACAGAAGTTCCTCTCGTTGCTACAAAAGTGGAAACATTTTTTTACAATCAATTATCCCATTGCATGTACTATGAGTACTTCCTTTTCATTGTCACAAAATTTAAACTCTATGTAGGAAGCATTTTGACAGGGTGACAAAGCTACGAAGTATGTGGCAGTTTTCAAATACTGCTATAAATAAAGATCTACATTATTTTCAAGTCCGGTACTATACATTAAAAAAAGCGTTTTGCCAATATAAGCACGAATTCCCGTGCACTGAAGGACCATTCTTGCCTTAGTGAATTCGTGTAGCACGCCAAGGCAGGCATATCTCGCCAGTGCACGGAAAGGCATGCTGGTTTTGGGACATCATTTTCTCAGTGATTAATGGCTACATGAGACGAAAATATTAGAACAACGATACATGTTTAAAAATTAACCGTCAAGCTTGATTAGCCAGCGATAACCAGTAAGATACCAGACTAAGCTAAAAAATAGTTGCTTACAGGGTTTTTGAAGGTAAGTTAAGATTAGAGCAACTGTGACAATTTGGGCAGTTTAAGTGAAATGTCATAAAATAAGCAGATTCCGGCTACCTCGGCTCATTAGGTGGCAGAGATAAATTCAGACAATTTTAGTACCGTGAATGACGTATTTGAATCAGGTCACTTTGGGTAATGTCGATACATTCAATGGTATATCCAGCAGATTCTATTTTCCCACTTTCCTTTCAATGTCAGAATTAATGGGCTTCCCCGAATTCAGTAACTTGAACAGTATGCCCAAATCAGGGTAAATTTTTTCTGTTTTTACCATCGTGAAGAGCAAGCATAAAAAAAACCCCACTACTGGGGATTTCAATGCCTACAAATGAATATCCAAAAGGCATAACAACTAACGACTGCTGTTCCCCTATGAATACCACAATTTTGTACATGACGGAAATTGAACTAGCCAAACAGGAAATAAAACTAAATAATTACCGTATACATATATTAAACAGTTCAAATCCTGCACATTGAAGGAAACATGTTAACCGCGCAAGTACAGAAGAGAAAACGTAGCAAATTTTTGGAAGATTCAATAACATTCGAAATGAACAGGATCATCTCTAGTTAGGTCAAAAGAACGTGAAATTTGTCGTTAATATCCCTTTTCAAGAATGATTCATGAAGCATAAATTGCTGATAATCAAATAGTCAGACAAATTGCTGAATAGGAATGCAATTTGACCATGAGCAGAATATCGATATTTTTATGCTCGATGAACACGCCTAATTACAAACTACCCATGTGACAATTAATTTACTATAACCTACAACACATGGCAAAAGTATTTAGGTTTGTTCATGTCTAGCACATCTTTCTATAACTGAAATGAAACGGAAAGTAATGCATAAACTATGAAATGAGACATATATGTTGCATAACTGTCCCAGATGATTTTGAAAACTACCTGCAATACAGCGGATACTGTTATTATGCCGTTACAAAATGAGGCACACGCCAGAAGTGCTTAATATCCTATATATGATGTTCTTGAGAGTATTTGAAATGAAAGACAAATTATTGATAATTATTTAATTAATGGCTAGTTCAAGAACACAGGTAACAATTGGAGGGAGTGATATTTTGAACTGCACGAGAACTTTAATATGCTTTTAAGCAGTGTTTAGCTGCGAAGCTTATTAAATAGCGAGTATGGTGAATTTTACAGATCCAGCTGCAAGTTCAAAAATTATATCTTTTCTATCAATATTATCTATTAGAGAATCAGATGGAAGTAAACTTGATTAAATTTAGTATTGTCCTCAGTGTTGAAGATATTTTTTCCTTTAACAGTATATTATTAACTGTCACTGTATTGGCAGAAACCAAATTTCTTTGGAATCAGCATGAACAATCAGAGCATCACACAAAGGTGAGCCTTATGAAATTTGATATTGTGATCGGTATCTATGTTCCAAAATAATTTCTTCTCCATCAGTAATACAATGCGCGAGGATCCCTAAGCCATGTCATACGCGCCTTGCATGTTACTCCATCAGTCCATCAGTATTCAGCAATATTTTCAAAAGTTGTCTAACCTCGACATCAGCATGTATACGTAAACATGATTCATCATTTCAAGAATTCAAGAGCTTCAGAAGCTCGCAGTATCTCTCGAGCAAATAGTTCCATTTAGATTGGAGAGAATTTCGGAAGATCACTTTTGAATCCATAAATCATAGGGAAATTCGCTAGCCAATATAAAGAAAGTTGATTTGAAAATCTCTGGCAAATCTAAGCTGGATATCCGATCAAAATAATAGCAAGGCAGACACCAGTTCCCTCCTGTTATGCCCTCTTCCATATTTGATCAAAATGGCGGCTTGGAGTTAGAGCTTCTGATATACCTTCCAATACCCTCGACTTGTTTATTGGTAAATGTCACTTGGTTCCCTGCTGTTCATTTCCTGAAGCGAAGTTATTTACGATATTCCATCCATTTTTCCTCTTAGCACTGCTGGTATTCGATAATATCATCAATCAATAGAGCAAAAGCAACTAAAATAAAAACTTCATAGGGGGCTGACCGTTACGAAAGGGTTCTGCGCAAGCGCAAATGCTACTGCGCATCGCCGACGCGCAGCCTTGAGGCGGCGCCACCTCTGATTTGTCCTCCGCTTACTTCTGACGTCACAGGGGATAATTATTCAAAAATTAACAGTATTTACAAGAAATGTGATGTTTGAAATTGATAGTAATAACGAAGATGGATTCACAAGTTGTTCACAAAGATTTCTGCACTGATATTACAAACGAAATATGTAGATTCATAAATATGTTAGCTTGTTCGCTATCGGCAAACACCTTCGGCGGTCTCCGAGCGATCATTTTCATAGGCTTGGAAAATACTGATGCATCGTGAAGGAACATATGATTACTTAGAGACAACATTGTTAATTGAAAACAGTTAGGTACCGGTATCGTCAATCGTACATCAAGAAAAATAGGTAACCTTTTACTGGAAAGATATGAAATGCTCTGCAAACGTGTCTTACTTAGATCGAGTAGCTATTGAAATCAACAGTCAGAAGGTAGTTTATACACAGCACGAACCAAAGTTTCTTATGCTTTCAGAGTGTAGTGCTCATCTTTGAGGAATTAGTTTCAGTGAAAGTTTGTGGAGCCTGCGACTTAGAAGAAGAATAACGTTACAGATTTAAGATTCTAAGATTATTAATGGTTTGTGTGGTAGTCGAATCATTATATGACAGTGTGATGTCAAGTTTTTGTTTCATGTCTGTTGTATACTTCTTTGCTACGAACCTAAGTTACAATAATTCCATTTTGAACTCAATATACTCATTCCTATGCTGACAAGTACATAGTAAACAAAATTATTACACTAGTTATGAGACCTAGTCACATAAAAAGAGGAGGCCAAGCAGATGGAACATCGATTTATACACTGAGTCTATTCTCTACTGACATCATTAGCACTAAACAGTTTGTACTTCCGCAGAAGAAAAATTAAATAAATAAAAATAACAAAAGAAAATGAGAGTTAGCGCAATTTGCTGCAATCTTGTAGTAGATATTTGCTAATGACATTTGCTTACCACTTTACCGTGCCGTTGAAAAATATATGTTCCTTTTCGTGAATGTCAGAATGGAGGCAGTTCCGTTGAAAAGTAACTTGCTGGCAAAGGGGCTAATTACAGTAATGATAGTAAAAGTCCATTAAGTACTCAATCATCAATTCCATAATATGCTCATATAGAGGCCTACCCTGTACCTTAAGTAGCTAATGCATTATCTTGTAAATTTAGCGCCTATAAAGCGGAACATTAGGAAAACAGAATGGAAAGTTTTTGATTTACAACTTTAATGGTTTCATCAACTACAAGTTGTCTACTGTCATTACCCTTTATGCTCTGTCGAAAATATATCGAAAGTCTTTGAAAGAATTATATTCTAAACATCTATGCTCCAAGGACACACTAGTTTTGTATACAGGATGTTTTCCACACGTGCATTGCTTTATTTTGTCTGTTATCCTGTTATACTACAGGCCATAGTTCATAAATAAGTTTCAAAAATCGTCCAGATGTTGGTAAATACAACCTACTTGGTCGACTTCAACCTAAAGTTTTGGTATCTATGACTCAAAATCCGGTCGCTATAAGCGTTACCTGCTGGAGTCATGAAAGTGTGTTCTATTGAACAAGTTTTTAAAGTTCAACCATAAACAACACAAAGTCTATGTTGACCGTGACTGAGTGTACGGGGTTTTCTTATAATGTTATTCCCTTGTATATATTTCTGTTCGTTTTAATTTAAGAGATCACGAGCTTTGTCTAAGCTATAGGTGGTTACAGCGGGTAACCCACGTGGAGCACAAGTAACCCTAAGGTTATGATTACAATACGCCTCTTGTATGGAACCGTTTACTGCCCAACTTCAGCAGCCATGAGTACTATAACTTATTATGAAAATGAGATGAAAGGATAAGAGCTCGTTATTATGTCTCATCCGGATGCTTGTCTCATCATGTTAAGGAGAACAGCGCTATGTTGTGCTCGTATTAAGTCAAGAAAATATACAGTTGAAATGTACATTTACGAGTGATTATGGAGAAGCTTTTCATATGAAGGAAGATGCAAGTTGAATAATTTATCTATTCAATGCAATTGCACTTTGAGGACGGCAAATTTTGTCAAACAACTTCTCACTATGCTATAATACACACTTCGTTTGTTGGTGGGTCTTTCTTTTCCCTCGATGAGTATTAGGCTGGGGAAAATAATTTACTCAGAGGCCACTGGTTTACCAAATTAGAACTCTAGCATAGAAAACGTCTGAAGTGCCTTTTAATAATAACATAAGAGAAACTTATTTCCTTCAACCATCATCAAACTATGAAGATAAGGTTCTCACCGTACGGCTTTCTTCTCTTGATCGGTGATGTGTAAATTGAGTAGCTGATAAATAAAGGAAAAGGATAAGATAGTCTGTGGAACAGAACCACGAAGAAGAATCAAGGGAACTGAGCTGTCATAGAAATAATAATTTTTTGCCGTCATTTTATGATGGCTGAACGGAAATTTGGTACCCCAAGATGCTGTTATGAAATTTTTTCTTCGACAGCCAAAAAATTTTTCTTAAAGAAGGATATAAATATTTCAGGGGTTACAAGTTTGTTCACTATTTTAACGTCAAGTGGCTGTCCTTATGTTATCTCTAGAAGACACTTGGCTAACTTGTAGATCATGGCAAATTCATATGGAAGAAAAAGGTTATAATTTTTGACCGTGTAACCCACAGGCGCCTCGCTTGCATGAGTGTGAAGTAATATTTTAATTAACTAGATCTCCATTACGCTTGACTTTAAAATACACTTGTGTCTTCGAGTGTGAGCTAGACCCGCATTTTCTAGAGGGAATTATCCTCTGAGTTCCTACACTGAGGTACACCCGTATTTCATAATGTGAATGGAACCCGAATTCCAAAGAATAGATTAGACCCATGTTTCCTAGAGCGAATTAAACCCATGTTTCATACAATAAATTAGACCCGTGTTTCCTAGAGTAAATTAGACCTGTGTCTCACAGAATGGATTAGTCCCGAGTTTCCTGGAGTTAAGCCAACCCGTGTTTCTTAAAGTTAACTCGACTTTTGTTTCTCAGAGTGAACTAAACATGTGATCCCTAGAAACTGAACTACATCCTAGTTGCCTAGAGTGTATTTGACCCTAGTTTTCTAGACTAAATTAGAAGCGTGTTTCCTTAAGTGACTTTGACCCATGTTTTCCACCGTGAATTAGACCTGTGTATACTTGTGAGCGATTTACTGTAGACTTGAATATCCTACAGTGAACTGGTTCCGTGTTTCATTGAGTGAAATTAGACCCTAGTTTTCTAGAGTGAATTAGGCCTGTGTTGTACGAAGTGAACAAGACTCGTGTTTCGTTAAGTGATTTAGACTCATGTTTCTAATGGTGAATTCGGCTCTAGTTTCCTAGAATGAATTAGACCCCTAGTTCTGGAGTAAATACGACCCGTGTTTTCTTGAGTAATTTAAGCCATTTTCCTAGAATGAAATAGACTCGTCTTTCCTGAGTGTAATTTAGACCCTAGTATCTTCGAGTGAATTAAATCCGTGTTTCCTTGCGAGGGATTTAGACCTCAGTTTGCTTTAGTTAATTAGACCTCTGTTTCTTTGAGAGCGATTTAGACCCCAGTTTACTGGAGATAATTAGACTCGTATTTCCTCTGAAAGTAAATTAGACTCAAGTTTGCTAAAGTGAATTAGACCCGTGTTTCCTAGAGTAAATTAGACCCCAGTTCTTAGACTGAGTCAGTCTCACTTTTTCTCGAGTGATCAGTGAACCCGCATTTTTCAGAGTGAATTAGCCCCGTGTTTCCTATACTGAGTGAAGTAGACCATAGTTTTCTACAGTGAATTAGGTCCGTGTCTTCTGAAGTGATTATTGGACCCGTGTTTCCTAGAGGGAGTGGGACACGTGTGGCGTCAGTAGGGTTAACTTACGAGTACCAACTAAAACGCGGGTTTTCGTAAGAATGGTATTGATAGAAACCTCATTTAACAAGTACAGTGGTTAACGCAAAGTTAACTAGAGCACTCTGAGAGCGCATATCTCCGCCAAGCGAAGCAACGGTAGCAAAAAATTCAAATAGGCTCTGAAACCATGATTTTCTATGTGTAAACTCCAAAATCTAATCATTTGTACCTTTTGATAGTAATTACATCTTGTGCAATGTTCTTGAAGATCCGTTCATAACTTTTTGAGTTATGCTGCTAACCAACGTAGTGAAAACATGGATCAAGCATACAAAAGAACAAACCGATCTACACAAAAATTTGATCATTTACGTCTTTTAACAAAACTAACAACCCCTCTAAATTTTATAAAGATCCATCCATTATTGTTTAAGTTATTGTGCTAACAAGCATAAAATTAAAAACAGTGACAAACGAACGAACAAACTGATCATTACCAAAATTTGGTCATCTACTCTTTGGTATACATCTAACAACTCAAGTTAATTTCACCAAAATCCATCCATACTTTTTTGAGTTATGGCATTGAGAAAAATGAGGCAGACAAACAAACAAACGGATGGACATATCGTCGTCAACAGCTAATCATCTGTTCTTCCTAACATACCTAACAATTCCAGTAAATTTCATCCGAATCGGTTCACAAATTTTTGAGCTATCTTGGTGACAGACACACGGACAGACAAAGACTCAGACAAACAAGACGAAAACATAACCTTTTTGGCGGAGGTAATTACGCGTAGTTCTCAATATAGCCCTCTCTAAGTACTCGATATAATTTTGTAGTATTGATTCAAGATTAGAAATATCAAATACCCGGAAGTAAAATTTTCGAACACTATCAATGAAACTGCATAAAGCAATTGGTTTATACCCAGGGCTACCTGAACTGTGCATGGTAAAGGGGCTGTCGCACTTCAGCGTCGTATATTGCCATTTAGTGGGTTAAAAGTAAACAAAAGTTTGGCAAGTTGTTTTATCAGCTTGCTTCAAGTATCGTCTGATCAATATAAACATTGAATGAAATTTTACTTGGATAAAGTGCCAATCAATATAAATAAATAATACTCCCAAAAACGCTTGTTCACGTTAACTTAATCCTGTTGATTTTCACAGTACTTAAATGTCTAGTCAGCTGCTATAAATACAGTACTGAAGATATGCAACTGAGTGGTTAATGCTGATAATATGAGATAATAAAAATTAAAGGTCATTTTCTGATGTAAAATATCATTAGTCGAAGCTTGGTTTACACGATAGTTCTCTGAGCTAATCGTCTCAATATTGTCCTCGTGTATACAACTGTGTATTTTCTAAGAAAGTAATAAAAGGTGAGCCATCAAATGAGGTTACTCCGCAAAAGTTGTAAGCTAACTTTCAGAAATGTCTGCAAGTTTTGAGCGAAACATAAAACGCTGAGCTAACGTCTGCTGCGCTGTTCATCATCTTCGAGGACACAGCTACGTCGTTGGATGCAGAAATTAAAAATAAAATGTAAACTCATCTTGAGTTACGCACTCAGAAATCAATGGTTTCAGTAAGCCGATAATACAGCAAATGACATATTTTCCTGGATACCAAAATTAAGCCGTCGAGGCTTGACTAGCTCGAAGCCTTAGGCAGGCGCCCTGACTTCGACCCTCTACAGTTGAGTTTCAGACATTGATTCCCAATCGGTTACCCTTGAAACATTCTGAAAGTCGTCTTGCTCCGGAAGATGGAGTTTTCGGCCGCCGCCGCCGCCGGTTCATCGTTAGCGACTAGCTTTTACTATTTGCTGCGCGATTCATAATGGCATAGCCAAAGTTCGTACCTGGAGTATCTGAGAAGTAAAGTCAAGTGAGCTAGGCAACCGAGCGCGTCCTTAATTAATGTAGGTACTTTTTGTGAGGACGAACCAAGAATAAACTATTTTTTACTAAGTTTGGAAAAGATAGCCGGGCGTTCTTTGCCCTAAAACCACGCTCTTTTCGAGTATGATGCTGGATTACCCTGGCAAGAACGTTCTCCGTGTGTGCTACGTTTGGTAAAAAAATCTAGGTCATGGTGCTAAATTTCAAACAGATTATTGGGTCTTTTTCTACCCTAAAATGCATGCAGTTTGGGTGAGTTACTTAATTATCTTACTCGAAAATACTCTCTGTGTACTAGATTTGGTACGAAGAACTATCTTCTCTTATGTTTTCACTAAAAATGAGGCGAATATCAGCATTCCGCGCCATTTTTGACATCCGCATATGTGTCTGCGGATGCTGAGATCGTAACATCCGCATTTGCCTTCGCGAATGTCAGAACTGTAAAATTCGCTTAAAGATCCGCATCCGCAGATGTCCAAAAAATAGCATCCGACCCATCACTACTTCACACCTTCACTACTTCACCCCTTCACTACTTCACACCTTCACTACTTCACACCTTCACTACTTCACACCTTCACTACTTCACACCTTCACTACTTCACACCTTCACTACTTCACACCTTCACTACTTCACACCTTCACTACTTCATACCTTCACTACTTCACACCTTCACTACTTCACACATTCACTACTTCACACCTTCACTACTTCACACCTTCACTATTTCACACCTTCACCACTTCACCCCTTCACTACTTCACACCTTGACTACTTCACACCTTCACTATTTCACTACTTCACCCCTTCACTACTTCACACCTTCACTACTTCACCCCTTCACTACTTCACACCTTCACTACTTCACACCTTCACTACTTCACACCTTCACTACTTCACACCTTCACATCACTACTTCACACCTCCACATCACTACTTCACACCTTCACTACTTCACACCTTCACATCACTACTTCACACCTATCTATTTGGTTGTGCTCTTGAGTGAAACACTACATAGGTCTTTGCAACAGCTTGTGGTGAGACTAGTATTTAGAAAAAAAAACATTGCTTTGGTTAGGAAGGGCAAAGTAATGTTTTATTGGGTTAGGTTCGCCTAAGGTAGATTCGCTTTGGTTACAGTATGTGAGGTTCGGGTAGGCAGTTGCATTGACTAGGAAACTATTTTCATGAATAGTTGGTGGATATAAAAATACTACTGCGAGAGCGACTGCGCTGGAACTATCAACCTGAAATTATTTATTTTACATGCCTTCCTCCAACTCTGTATTAAACAAATCAATCTTCTTGTTTTGAAATAGGCCTTTGCTTTTCAAGGAAAATACTTAGATAGTCGTACGAATTTGTAATGTATATAAAAGTGTCACGACACCTGAAACTATCTCCAATAAACAATCGGACTCGTTGCCAACTAAGATAGTGCCAAATGTCCCGCACCAAATCAGCTGGCGTTTCCATTTACCAAATCACTGCGAAGGACTGGTATTAGCTTGGTGCCCTGTGATAAAATTCGCCATCATTTTAATGGCAGGGAATAATAATAGCATTTAAAAGAAATGCTAAAGTACCTCTTTCTCTATATCTTTATGCATGTATATATATATACTGTTTAAATTAATGCTATAAATGCGCGTATTTAGGAATGGATAATCTTAGATGCATGTATGTTTCGTTAAAAAGCACGCAGTATTTCATGGTTAAAATATCTTCAGTAAATTCTTCAATGAACGAATCCTGCCAGTAATTGTTGGTTCTATTTGATGCATCAGCTGTCCAATGTTGAGTGAGTCCAACGCATTTCCAGCGTCTCCTAAATATGTTATACATAACCAGAAATAATTTAATATTTCCGTAAGCATTTTAAAAGTTCGTACAAGTTTACGAAGCGTTTAAGAATCCATGCTTTGGCTATAACGCCACATCAACTACTCCATTAAGCGCGCTCAAAGTGAAAAAAAAAAGATGCAAGTTACCCATTAAAGGTTTCTGCCGCTCAATTACGCCTCGAGTCCCATAATTATTTCTCCCATCGCAGGCCTGCATTTTTGAATGGAGCCCACCACGTACGCCTGCTCTGCAGAGCTCATCAAGCAAAGGCACCGCCAAGGGAGTTCGCTACATCGGCTGGCGGAGTAGTTTTAATCATGGCTATAATAAGTCGCTTTGAAATTAAAGCAACAGAGACGGGCTGTTTAGCTCCGCTATTAGTGCTCGTCCTAAAGCAGAACTCATCTGCTGGACAAAGCTGGACCGGGGACGCAATATGCACTTGAGTTGGGACCTGGCGCTATCTTCAGGCGGATGTAGAGGTAGTCCTCGATACAGCCCTCTTTGTTAGGCGTAGTTTTATTATCTAGGTTTTCAATTTTGTTTTACTCCTAGAGACTTAATGTTATGTGTTCTTAAATCAATTGTACATGCATTGCGTACCTGGCAGTAAAATAGAAAAAAAATTGAGCTTAAATATAATAGAACTAAAACACAAGTGGGATACATCGAGGCCTAGTCATAGACTATTTCTATATTGAGACTAGAGGTATTATAAAATCTGTACACCTTCTAGTGCACGTAAAGACAATGCATGGCCTTGCGTTTTCTCGTAATCCGAAATCTGCAGTTTCTGTGAGTGTTGCACCAGCACGTCACGACAGCTACATCCCGTCGGTGCACGGAAAGGCGTGCCAGTTTTCAGATAACATTTTTTTTCAAGGTACACATGATAAAATCTTCATTAATGTAACCAAATGCTTTAACCAAACACACTTGGTTATGAGAATTAAATACGATATTTCTCCGCATTAACCACTGCACACACTGATCATTCATCCATAAATACTCAAATGACTTAACCTTACAACTTATTGTTAGGTCCTACAAATTTATGGCAGTGAAGTGCGTTAAATTAAACAAGAAATATGATTGTTTTATAATTAAATTACAGTCCCGTTCTTCCAAGGACAGGTAATGAAGCCCAAATGAAGGTTTATGCAGCACCATGAAGCTCAAAACGATGCTAGGGAAATCAATCGAAAACCCATTAACAGTGGATGTAAACGTCTATTGATCCATGTGGCCGAACACGAATCCCGGCAACAAATTCCAGGTCAATACAGACCAGCATAGAAAACATCAACTGAACTGGTAAGTTCGCCACCCAACAGTCTCCAATGTTTTGAATGGCCATTAGCCGCAGCTCATGTGTTTCTCCCAAAGACCTTGCGAGCAGTGGTGGAAGATACAATACATGTCTTTCGATATTGTGCTTCATATAAAACATCCACAGGACAGCCACCCTCCGGCTACGTGACAAATTCATCAGATCACCCTTAGCACACAGCTCACTAGCTGCGCTAACCCATCGGTCCAGCTGACGCAAGTGACTGGCTGCAGCTGAAGCTCAGACAGGTGAGAAATATATTTTCACAACTCGTATTGGAAGAGTGCAATAGGAACGTTCTCATGTGAGGTTGGTAGGCTGTCGACGGAGTGGCCAACAAGGGCTGCAAGAATGGATTAAAGCATCGACGGACTATGAGCCTGTCACCAAACACAGCATTCACCTTATGCAGATCAGTCTTAGTCGAAGCACCTGACGCAAGACGCCTAATAGATAAAGGTATCAGCCGCAAACTCCCATCAAAGAGGACACTAAGAAATTCCAGAGTGGTAGACCTCTAAAGCACATTGTCATCTATTTCAGAGCTAGATGCTTAGATAAAAGTGTCAGAAACCGACTGACAATCACAGACTTAGTCTTGCTCGCTTTCAGCTTCATACTCCAGGTAGAGCTCCATGCATTACTGCGCGACAAGTCGTTATTTAAAGAGACTGGCGTACGCTGGGGGTCGACATCACAACTATCAAAATGGAAATGCCAGCATAGTTGATCATCGTCTTCACGAGCGAACAAAGCATGTCGTACGTGTACAGAACAAACAGCAGCGGGCCAGCGACTGCAGCACGCAAGCAACCAGATCCGCTGTATCTACAGACTAGAGGTTCTGACGTTGACGCTCAAGGCCGCATGTTCAAACCTCCCTACCAAGTAGGCAAGTTCTTCGCGGTGCTGCATGTGATCAGTCAGCATCCGGTCTACACACTGCTGTGGGTTTAGTGATCTTTGTCAGCAATGGAGAGGGTCGTTAGCGCAGATTGTCGCATGGAGCCTTCCGCCACTGGCGCCATAGCTTTAGATGATCTGTGGTCGACTGCAACCATACATTCTTCTGGGGCCTGTTTTCCTATATCTGCAGCACAAACCAGTGCGTGTGGGTCTCCCAGTTGGGGAGCGGTCAATTTGACTTTACCTTTACCGACACAATCTGCGTTCGCCTAAAAATAATATCGCGAATGATTAACAAAAACCTACCACCCACATTAAAAGACTCCATCTTGTGTAACACACCCAACCATGTGTTGTGCTACACAAGCTTTTCATAGCGAAATACGCTTAGTTTCAGCATTTAACAACAATAATAGTAAATACGTAGAACACACTTAGAACGCCCACCTCCGCTAAGCATGGCAATGTTAATAAAATTTTCGAATTGGTCCTGAAATCAACATTTCCTTACATCATTTGTACGTCTTGACATTAATAATAGGTCTTGTATTATTCCTGAAAATCAGTCTATATCTTTATCAGTACTATTTTGACAAACATAGAAACAAACACTGTAACCAATGGACTGACAGAACATCACAAAATGTTTGTCAGTTGCTCTCCGTAATATTCTCAATAATTCCTCTAAATTTTATGAAGATCCGTCCTTAACATGTTAAGTTGTGTCACCAAGTAAAATAGACAAACAAATGATGAGAGAGATCTTCACAAAAATTTAATCAGCTGTTTCTCCAAACATACCTGATATTTCCTGTGATTTTCATATAGGTCCATCCATACCAGTTTTGCGTTATCTTGGTGATAAACAAGTAGTGAAACACAACAAATACACACACACACACGCACACACAAATCGTCTCCGATCAGAACATACTCTCCTTGGCCGAGGTAATTCGAATAATGATAATTTTGTAACCATAAATATAGATTTCTTAGTGTAACATGAGTGTCGCGCCGAAGTGATAGTCAAAAGCGTGCGATTTTGCAGAAATCAAAGTATTATATTAGTTAGCAGGCAGTAGAGGGAGCAACAGGCATACTGTGGATACACATAACGAGGTTTTCATTTGCCTTAATTCTACAATTTCGAAGATCTGGCAGAGTGAAGAGCAGGAGAAGCAGTCAGTGTTGAGAGTCAATTTGGAATCCCTCGCCGTACTTCTCCTCGTCTCTCAGTGCCGAATCGCTCCATTCAGTATAGTTCGTTGAGTAATGTTAATTACTATGTATTTGTAGGCGTATTTGTGTCATGAATTAAAAGTAGAGTTATTATTAATATAGCTATGCTCAATGGCTCATACGCACATAATATTTGTTAAAAAAAACGAATTGGCTTATGGATGTTAAAAATTACTATATTGCCGCTATAATTAATATCTTTCAGTTGAATGGTTTACATTTAAAACGGAGAAAATAATTTACTATAATATAGTAAAGCTCTCCGTACTGTACATATGCAGGGATCCGGCATGAGATATTGTGATAAGTAGAAATATCGGATAAAAATATTGTTGCTTAACACACCACCATTTCTCACCGTTAACTTTTTAACTTCAAAAAATTAAGACATATGTAATGGGGCGCGCTCTGTATTATTATGTCTCAATCAAAATTCTGGGGTACCCTACAAAAGACAGCTTAAAACGATGCGACGTAAAAAGAAGCCTTACTTGAAATAAATTATTAAACCCCTCGATGTTTTTTTTTCATGAAAGTATAAGCGGAAAATGCCAAGCTACTACAACTATTGGCCAAGGGTTTAAAATTCGAAACGACCAACTGTTCAGAACAGTATGGTGCATATGTGTCGATGAATCGATGAATAAGAAATGCTCGTAATGCGCTTGATGCCAGAATAAAGAGGAAAATACCAGCCAAGCTTCAGCAGGTAATGGTTTCAAAAATGAATAATATTCACCTCTTTTCCGACCGATCATCACTGCCAGTTTTGAATTCATTCGCAGGCCCGGGAGCGACTTGTGCTCTCCGTGTTGCTAAAACCAAAGAATTTACTCGTTTTTGCTTCAGTAGCAAATTAGCGCTTGGTTTCGATCTTTTTGGACGCTGTTGCTCTCAAATTTATCCCTCCAAATAGGCCTAGGTGGTTCAAAAATACCCTAATGGCCCCGATCATTACTACATGTTTTGGAGTCCGCAATT
>LQNS02277100.1:10099367-10119844 GCA_001587735.2 Parhyale hawaiensis
GAACTATTTGCTCGAGAGATACTGCGAGCTTCTGAAGCTCTTGAATTCTTGAAATGATGAATCATGTTTACGTATACATGCTGATGTCGAGGTTAGACAACTTTTGAAAATATTGCTGAATACTGATGGAGTAACATGCCAGGAGCGTATGACATGGCTTAGGGATCCTCGCGCATTGTATTACTGATGAAGAAGAAATTATTTTGGAACATAGGTACCGATCACAATATCAAATTTCATAAGGCTCACCTTTGTCTGATGCTCTGATTGCTCATGCTGATTCCAAAGAAATTTGGTTTCTGCCAATACAGTGACAGTTAACAATATACTGTTAAATGAAAAATCAGTTTAAACACTGTGGACAATACTAAATTTAATCAAGTTTACTTCCATCTGATTCTCTAATAGATAGTATTGATAGAAAAGATAGAATCTTTGAACTTGCAACTGGAACTGTTTCACCATACTCACTATTTAATAAGCTTCGCCGCTGAGCACTGCTTAAAAGCATATTAAACTGCTCGTGCAGCTCAAAATATCACTCCCTCCAATGGTTACCTGTGTTCCTGAACTAACCATTAATTAAATAATTACCAATAATTTTCCTTCCATTTCTGATACTCTCAAGAATATCATACACAGGATATTAAGTACTTCTGGCGTATGTCTCGTTTTGTAACGGCATATTAACAGTATCCGCCGTATTGCTGACACTTTTCAAAATTATCAGAAGCAGTTACGCAACACATATGTCTCATTTTATAGTTGATGCATTACTTTCAGTTTCATTTCAGTTAAAGAAAGATGTACTAGACATGAACAAACCTAAATACTATTGTCATCTATTGTATGTTATAGTAAATTGTCACATGGGTAGTTTGTAAGTATAAGTGTGTTCTTCGAGCATAAAAAGATCGATATGCTGCTCATGGGAAAATAACATTCCTATTTAGCAATTGGTCTGATTTTTTTATATTGCAGCAATTTATGCTTCATGTCTCATTCTTTAAAAGGGATACTGACGACAAATTTCACGTTTTTTTTTACCTAACTAGCTATGATTTTGTTCATTTTGAATTCTATTGAATCTACCAGAAATTTGCGATCGTTTTCTCTTCTGTACGTACGCGGTTAACATTTTTCCTTCAATTTGCAGGATTTGAACTGTTTAATATATGTATACGGGAATTATTTAGTATTATTTTCCTATTTGGCTAGTTCAGTTTCCATCAAGTCCCGAGTTGTGGTATTCATAAGGGAACAGCATTCGTTAGGTTTTTTTTACCTTTTGGATATTCATTTGTAGGCATTGAAATCCCCAGCAGTTGGGGTCTTCTCTTGTACTCTTCACGATGGTAAAAACAGAAAAAAATTGCCCTGATTAAGGCTTACTGTTCAAGTTACTGAATTTAGGGAAGCCCATTAATTCTGACACAGTGAGGAAAGTGGGGAAACAGAATCTGCTGGATATACCATTTAATGTATCAACTTTGCCAAAAGTGATCCAATATATATACATCATTCACGGTACTAAAATTGGCTAACTTTATCTCTGCAACCTAATGAGCTGATGTAGCCCGAATCTATTTATTTTAGCTGACATTTCACTTAAACTGCCAAATTGTCACAGTTGCTCTAATCTAAACTTGCCTTCAAAAACCCTGAGAGCAATTATTTTTTAACTTAGTCTGGTATCTTACTGGTTATCGCTGGCCAATTAAGATTTACGGTTAATTTTCCATTATGTATTGTTGTTCCAATATTTTCGTCTCATGTAGCCATTAATCACTGAGAAAATTATATTCCAAAACCAGCATGCTTCTCCATGCACTGGCGAGATATGCCGGCCTTGGCGTGCTACAAGAATTCACTAAGGCAAGAATGGTCCTTCAGTGCACGGGAGTTCGTGCTTGTATTGGCAAAGCGCTTTTCTCAATTTATAGTACCTGATTTGAAAATAATGTAGATCTTTATTTAAAGCAGTATTTGAAAACTGCCATGTACTTTGTAGCTTTGTCGCCGTGTCATTAACTTCTTACGCAGATTTTAAATTTCGTGACAATGAAAGACAAGTACTGATAGTACATGCAATGGGATAATTGTAAAAAAAAAGTTTCTACTTTTGTAGCAGCAAGAGCAACTTCTGTTTATAGACGTAGAAATTAGAATAATGCTGTAGGGATCGGTATTCTTCACAGTTTATTACCTCCGCCAAGGAGGTTATGTTTTCGTCGTGTTTGTCTGTCTGTCTATCTGTCTGTCACCAAGATAACTCAAAAAGTTATAAACTGATTTGGATAAAATTTACAGGGATTGTTAGGTATGTTAAGAGAAACAGATGATCAACTTTTGATGGAGATATGTTCATCAGTTTGTTTGTTTGTCTGCCTCATTTTTCTCAATGCTATAACTCAAAAAGTAATGAATGGATTTTGATGAAATTAACATGAGTTGTTAGGTATATCATAAAGAGTAAGTGATCAAATTTTGGTAATGATCTGTCTGTTCGTTCGTTTGTTTGTCACTGTTTTTAATTTTATGCTTGTTAGCACAATAACTCAAAAAATAATGAATGGATCTTTATGAAATTTATAGGAGTTGTCAGTAATGTTAAAAGACATAAGTGATTAAATTTTAGTGCAGATCGATTTGTTCGTTTGTATGTTTGACTTATGTTTGTCATTACGTTTGTTAACAATATAACTCAAAAAGTTATCAACGGAAAATTGCACAAGCTATTATTAGTATCAAAAGGAACAAATGATTAGATTTTGGAGTTTGTACAAAGAAAATTATGGTTTCAGAGTCAAGTTGAATTTTTTGCTACCGGGTGCCTCACTTGGCGGAGGTATGCGCTCTCCTAGTGCTCTAGTTCAGTCTGTTATTCTTGGCTGGTCACTTTCATACATATAGCTATACGCCAACATGACATTCTCAATAACATAGCCTCCCTTCCATAACAGTTCCTAACTCATTTAAAGACACTTTGTCTTACTTAGTTACCTACCCTGTCACTCAGAACCAGAAACGGTGTAGTTTTAACCACAATAAGCAATATCAGGATTTGCCTCAACCCCCCCTACCTCCCAAATTTAAACTGCTATAGTCTAAAATTTGATGAAGAGTATGACTTATCAATTTAAGCCTTGTACCTAGTAAAAACCAGTTAACATTTACGGCTCCAGGACTTTTTCATATGAGAATCCTTCATATTGTCTTCATATAATATCATGAGCCTGAGTAGTGGAACCTTTCTGACATTCCAGTCCCTAATAGTTCAGTCCTACGGAAAGTGACCCTAGAATATTAGTGGGGATAACAACAGTATAGTTTAGGATTAATGTGTTCCATTAGTTTTTGTGCATAAATGCAATATACATAGTTTTTCCAGCCCACTATATCCTCACTCATTTATTCATTGTCATGTTTTAGATGAGAAAAGCACACAATCCAGAACATATCAATGGCAATTTCGTTTCGTAATGCTAATCAAAATCTAGCTACATAAACTAAAAGTACATCTTTGGTGACCTAATAACGACGTTTCCTTATTTTATTTCTAATATCTACTGATCACTCCCAAAATAACAGCACTGACTGTTATCATTATTACTTTTTTTAATTCTCAGTACATCGCACGAACTTCTCTCGCTTCTCATTACATCTCTAAATATAATTTTCAGTTCTAATTTACAATTTTATTTTCATGACACCAGTGCTCTGATTTAGTTTTCTCCTACAGATGTATTTAGCAGTTTGAAATTCAGACCATTTTCTCAGTGATAGAAGTAGCTCCTGATACAAACATCAATATCTATTACTACTTAAAGTCTCTAGATATCATTATCTCTTCTCTTTTTACTGACAGTGTCTTAAGATTTAATTATCACTTTCTTCTTTCATTAACAGTGTCTCCAGATGCAATTATCACTTCCTTCTTTCACTGATACTGTCTCCAGAGTAATTATAATTTTTTTCTTTTGTTGACAGTATCTCCGGAAGTAATAATCACCTTCTTCTTCCACAGTGATCGTGTCTCCAGATGTAATTATCACTTTCTATTTGCCCTGAGAGTACTAGCGTCTCTAGATATAATTATTACTTCTCCACATGTAATCAACTATTCCTTTTCCACTGAAAGCGTCTCAAATATAATTATCAGTTTCTTTTTTTTTTTTTCATTGTCATAGTCTCCAGATGTGATAATTACTTTTTTTTTACTGATAGTGTCTCTCGATATAACTATCATTAACAGTGTTTACAGATCTGTTATCAATTTCTTTCCCTAATAATAATTATTCAAGATAGCATTTCCAATTTCTTCCTGTTTATCAATATCCTTCATTAATAACGATATCAGCACATGTAATTTTATCACTTGTTGGTGATAAGAAAACAGATCACTATTTCTGTCTCTCCTTACGGTGATGATAACTGGTAATTTCTTCAATAGTTTTAAAAAGCTACTCTTATAAGTTATGTTAATACGCTAAAGAGTTGTTATGGCAGTATTTTTATTATGAACTATATGTAAGAAAACCTCTTTAATTATTTAAGTTATGGTATTATGATTCCAAAACTCTGCTCGAAAGCTGAGTCGTGCATTCCGGCCTGAAACTGCGCCCTGTGACGTCATACAGCGGCGGCCATTTCATTCGGTATCGGAAGTAGCTATGCAGGAGCGTTCGTACTGGCTCAAACTGTAAATTATTTCCATTTATTATAACTAATCTAAATAAACCGATTTCTTATAGACCTGTAGTGAGTCTAAGAATATGTATTTTTTCGTATTACAATATAAAATTCCGGATAGATAATCAGTTATAAGCCCGTAAAGGCCCAGGGATCATTCAAGTTATTTGTCAGGGCTCATTGAGTCTCCATATAGCATTTCACTTCCACTATTGTTTGTAATACTGTACAACAGTTCATATGCTATTGAGATATCTGGAATGCTAAAAAGCATGAGGTCGTTACCAGCTAACACATAGGGAACTATAAACAATTCTATTACATGGAGTTTTGCCCATGAACTGCTGAAGCACTTCAGCGGAACTCCTGGATCTAAATTTCTCAAATTTATCAGCAAATTTTGATTTTGAAATAAATTTTTCGGACGGAAATCATTGAAACATTTGTTAATTTATATAAAGACATCGTAGTGACATAAGTAGTCAATTGCAGCATCTATAATTTTGATACGTCGGAAACATGACTTATATCAAATCGTCGTCCGATGTCATCTGCCGACGCAAGCGCTTGGTGCTTGCGATATCATTCTAAGTTTTTGCAATGTTGACAGTTAAATGTTATGATGTTGATGTTTATGTGGTCATATGAATACAATCATATCTTAGTCGTTGCTTCTATAAAAACTAATGTGCAATTTTAGTACATACCGTTTCATAAATTATGTTTTGGCATACATTCTATGTTCGCATTATATGCTCCAATTTGTGTGTTCTTCATTAAATGTTCTTCTCTACATACACAGGATGATGTTCAACGTGATTTGCTTATCTTCAGGTGGCTTTATGTTCATAAATTCACAGATTTCTAATTCATAACTACGTCTCCACAGAAATATAAACAAATATAGAATTTTTTAATTAGTGGATGATCAATTTTCTTAATTATGTGGTGGTATTTACAATTTCATGTTGCCACATTCGTAACCATTGCTCATGAAAATAACAAAATTAAAAATCTCCAGATAATTTTGTCTGTTACATCAAACACTAAAAAGCTTCAACTCAATTCGAAATTATTCCATCTTTGGCCAATTTCCCCAACCACAGACAGATGTTATTTTATGTTATGTTATGTTTAATTTTCAGTAATCAGTCAAATTAATTTTATTCAAACTTTGTTGTAAGATAAAAGACTTGGCTAAATTTTAGTACTCAAATATAAAATGGTTTCATTGTAGTTCAGATATGCATGATGTACTTAATTAATAACATCTGTTGAATGCTTAGAAACAGCGCAGTGGTTACAATTTAAAAAAAAGGTGAGCAGGAACTAACTAATGTTTATACCATACCTGCAGGGGAAATATTTATGGTGTCTAATGCAGCTTATGATTTAATGACACCCATTGATTTCAAAATTTGAATGTAGACTAGCTACACCTTAGAATATGTGAATTAATTACAGTGCCTTGACATTATCAACAGTCTAATTTATAGCATGAAGATAATTATCTGATACAAAGCAGCCTAGTATCACCGTTAGTACTGCCTACATTTGAGCCATTTATTTTGATCTATTATGTAAGTACATTTTTGATCCAGCTTGCCCTACGCTTTCATAGCAATCATTCATGTAAATAGTACTTTATCATACAAGTACTAGCGGTCATTAATATAAATATTACTCTATCATATAAGTGCTAGAGTACACCTGGTCGTCAAAAATAGCACCCAATATCGCACTGACTCTTTTTCATTGTCAGTTTGTGTGGTAGCGCTTCTGCGGCGTAAATTACATTTTAACTGCAAACTTCTTGCTCCAATTACAGCATGACAAAACGTCATCAAAGCTAATTCTAATTAAGTGAATCATTACCACTGCACTAGAAAAATTGTATAGGAATTTAACGCCAGTGTGCTGAGTTAAAGAAAAAGTGAATCCCGTCCACCGTATTAACGATCCGAAGAGGCTCGTAATGGACATTTTTTACGCTCGTAAATCTAGTGGAACTTAATGACATTTTTTTAATTATGTCATTTGCCGTAAGTAAGCTGTTTAATTGTACGAGAAAATTATCATTTAGAGCCACCTTATCATGAGTTTTGAATTATTCAGCAACTAAGGAGATACAAGCTAGGCACTTAATCTGCCAACTAGTACTAGCCAAGCTTCGTTACTCGAATCGCAACAACTTGGTTCTTTTCCGGTACTTGATCGACAGTCACGGCTGTCCGGCTCTTTACTGCCTTGTGCTCACTTGCAAACGGGGCCAATTTTTACCTGAAAATATTACTTTAAATATTTTAAAAACCATGCATACAAAAGTGTAAATTAGCTAATGCATATACGAAAGAATACACAACTGGCTTGAATTATCAAGTTTGATGAGTCTGCATGACACAAAAACGTCATAAAATAAAACCTCCTCAGTGGTTGAACGACATAATGTAGATTTGAGGGTAGAATGAGCTTAACCTGGTGCTGGCCATAACAAATATTTGTCCTCATAATAATAACGCTGTTCATGACGTCTCAAAAAGTAGAACATTGTGCAAAGTGCTCGAAAATAATTACCTAATTAGTTACTTTGTCCCAATGGGTGCTTCTCTAACAAAGGCTTCAGCACCTACCATGCAACTCGCGATTTGAATTTTGCTGGGTTACAGCGTACAAGTGCTCCAGAGCACGTATTTGGGCTGCCCAAGCGAGGGAAAACGCCCTAAATTTGATACAACGCTTTCGTCAGGGCACAAGAATTGCAGGAGCTAACTATTTACCTGTTTTCTGAACTGCGCTTTCTATAGAGAAGAGCTTTATTGAAGTCACTCTATAAGGTCACGGCCATGGTACTGTAGACTTTTAAAGGGATGAGTGAGACACCAAAGACATGCTACGGTTATTATTCTCTTCCTAGAAAACAATAGCGCCATCACAAAAAAAAGCAACACATGCCATTCATGCTTGTAGACAAAGCTGAGAGGTTATTTTATTTATTTGTTTTATTCATACTACAGGTAGTGTTATTTTGCAACATGCATGGGTTATTTATTTCGTGGTACACCTTCGGTGCAAGTCTGTAGTAGTAATAATAATAGTAATAACAATGATAAAACTTTGATCAACTACAGAAAAGGTTCACAAATACAGTACATCTGAAAGTGAAGCGTAAATAAAGTTATTAAGCAGGCTAAGAGGCGCACACATATGAAAAGGAGGCCATTGACAGGAATATACATGAATACACTCACCTTACACCGGCAGACTATTACAATAAACAGTTGTATGTAACACAGCAGGGCACAGACAGGGTGCAAGTATATAATTTTTTTTAATCGCTCCTTGGCACTTACAAATATATAACAGCAAAAGAGCAAGACCAACCTGATTTTTTTATTGTAACTGTGTCACCGCGAAAATTAGCCTGTGTTTGGAAATTGCAACATTATTTATTGGATTACTGAGCAACTAAAGGAAAAAACGCTGGACCTGAGGTTATAGTCTACTCTAGCAGCAGCGTAGGGCCTCAGGGCCGTAAAAGACCATGTCTTAAATTTTCATTAATGTAAATTCGCCAAAAATTAGTTATTTACTAATAACAATTCAAGCTGAAGCTTGCAACGTATCGAAAAAAGAATGGGGAGCAGTGCTACCCTATCAAAAATCAAAGCCGCCGCAGAAGCTAAAACCGTGATGGAGCTTTTGCGAGGCGCCCATAAATTTTGTCAGAGCACACTTCTCAATCTGATGGTGTCGTCATCTTATGCTGACAGCATGACTGCCCTGAGCCAGCACGCTTTGCCTAATAATGGAAAAAAACACTTGCCCTGCAGTGCTGGTACAGCATGAAGAAAGCAAGTTTCGTGCTGCACTCCTACCTGGCCTGAGGTTGTTCTTCAGGCTTTATGCTTCAGTTTTTGGCCGTAGTTTCGCGGGCGATCATTATGGTCTCTTTCAAAAAGTCCAGCTCTGGGTACGTCGTTGAAGCCAGTCTAATGATTGAATGTTTCTATTAGTTGCGTCCTGAGTCGCCTTTGCTCGAGAGAGATCAGGCCCAATTCTTGTACGCGACATCCGTATGTTTTTTTTCGCAGCTGAGGTATCAATTTCATTGCTCTGCGTTGGACTCTTTCCATGTCATCGATATCTTTATACAGATGTGGCGACCAGAATTGAACAGCAAATTCCAAGTGTGGGCGCACTAGCGCCTTGTACTATACCACGACAGCTTTTATAGACATCTGATAAATGCCTATGACTATATGCTATAGGGTTTCGTTCACTTTTCAGGTGTTATTCGCAAACCTATTTCGCTTGAGGCTGAAGAAAACTCAGTGTTATTGACCAGGGGTCATCGACTAGCAGTGTACACCTGGAACTCGATCCAAAGGGGTTAACCAATCTCTTAAATTTGAGGTCACTAAGAAGCTAATGACGCTCATTCATTCAAAACTATTTCCCTCAATATAGGTGAATCAAAGATACCTTCATTTTTTATGAGCATATCGCTTTAATAAGACTGACCTATGCCAGGGCCACACTACACAACCGTATGCTCAACTTATGAGCCTTTGGTCACCTCTCACAACGTCCAAAAAAGTTTTTCCGTCAGGTATCTTATCTACCAACTTTCACATTGTATCGGTACGGAGTGCAAGCTGTACGTACGTCTGGTTATAAGTTGAGTGTACAGTTGGAAAGTGTAGCCTATGCTGAACAATCATAAAGCTCTGTTCACTTCACTGTCTACAGCTTCACTAAAGAGCCGCACTTTCAGCGACAATGAAAATCGAGTAATGACCAGCCTTTGGTTTCCCCAAAGTTGCACCTCCATCTGCCTATTTTTACGAGCACCTGATTTTTATGGACCTACAATAGGAGTATTTCAGCTGCCATTACTGGATTAACAGCCGGTAACCTTCCTGCTTGTTACTCCCTGCAGTCGAGTATCCTATTAGCTAACGCAGGCAGAAATTATTAATTAATATGAACTTACTATTATTAACTTTTCATAATTTGATCCATTATCATATTTTTCAACAATGTCAAAAATCTCTACACTGTTAAATGACAATATTTATGGGGATAAATTTTGACTTTGATCTACCCACCAGGTTGGAAAATGTGCCCACGCTCTCCATTTCTGCGGAAATCAAGATTGAAAAACTTGGCCATGATGTTCCCACGCTCTCCAACTGGGACAACAGCACGCGCATGCGACCAAGCAAGGACGGCATGGCTGCCCTCCAGTGCTCAGGTATTTTTACAGCAATTCTTGAGAAAAACGAGTCGGTTCTGTTGGTCCGCTGCGAGCACGCGCTCTATACCGAGAATTTTAATTTTAGACAATGAACGTTCCATACAAATGCAGTTGCGCATATTGATTAGGCGAGGATCGTCTTCCACAATAATGGAAACCGACTGAAAACTTTAGCAAAGTTTTACTCGAAATGAAGCTACGCCAGCTGCTGTACATCTTGCACGTGGGGCTTATCCCATCCAGTTCGCGTACATATGAAAGCTGTATGTTTGTATGGCTTACACTCATTCTGCCGATACATAGTATGACGTAAAATTTGTTAGAATGCACTTAAGTATTATTATTTCCGCCAAAGCAAAATATCAGCGAGATCCACCAGTGATATAGTGTCTAGATATGTTGTGCACGTACAGGGTGACTTAGAGAGGGAGCACGCCTACGTAAAAGTTGCATTGCCACGCAATTCTGTATCTGATTGGACATTGCTAGGCCACTAAAACGAATATCTAAAGTTTGAGTCGTTTCTGGCAGCTTGTACGCTATAACAAGAAGCAATGGCCAAGCTTTGGGAACAGGTACCTCCTTCTTTTGAGTTAAAGTTGTAATGATGCATAGTTTAGCGTGACTTCCAAGCGCTATTAGTTGTAGTAACGGCAGCATGACGGCCAAAACAAAAAGTTAAGTGGCTGAGCAAATTATTACGATAGTGCGCCCACACTATTACGGAAAGACTTGCTAAGAGTTGGAAAACCGAAGCGCTTCACGTTATTGGACCAGATGTTTCTGTGCACAAGATAACGGTTGAATCTATTAAACACATTGATTACAATATGTATGTAGAGTTGTCAGTGGAAAGTCAATAGTAATTCAAAGACAGAGTCTAAAGTGAGCACGTGGCCCTCGCTGTAATGGAATAGCTGCCTCAGCTCGGAGTTTAAGCAGTTATAGAATATAATATTAGATAAGTCAAAGCTGCATACACAGCAGCGCAATGGGAAGGATAGGGAGCAACGTTGCCATGTTTCAACTCACGTGTGCAGCGCACTTGAGGTTTGACGTAGTTCGTTAGGATTTAGGAACCCGCGCTATTTATCGGTACGTTAAGTTGAGAAGCTGCATTTGATCGAACTAAAGAGAGTTATAATAGCGTAGGTTAGGATTGGCTCACTATAAAAAAGTGAGGACATTAAATAACCGACCGTGGAATTTTCACTTTCTTACTAGTAAGAATAAATTTCATTGCCAAATATCGAAAGGCTCTTTGTTTTCTCTTGCTTTCTGTTTCCTACCTCATCAGACGCTTCTTGCCACTGGAAATTTTTTGGGTGGTTATCAAATATTATGCGACGACTATGAATTTCTGACCGAGCTTTTATCTACTAACAGTTTCGTTTGCCCGTTCAGACGCGCAAGAGAAATTGGAGTACTTAAAAGTAACTGAACTTCGAAATCAGTTCACAGTGAAACATGTTTTTTACAAGTAGACCTAAGATTCTTCAAAACAGCTGAATGATTCCAAAGGAAGTGAAAGAAATACTTTGGTTTTAAGATCTGTGTACATACACTTTAGAAATGTGCATCTTCATACAGAAAACAGTTTGTATCCAAATGAAGGAGAACGTCCCTTCCTTCTTGCTCCAGTAGATTTCCTCAAATCGAGAATCCCCGAAACGGAGAAATTCTAGAAACGTTTGTAGAAAGTGCACAGTTCCAAGTGTACGAAATTGTAGCAATACCCGACGTCATCCTGAGTTATAGGCAGAATGGTGGGGTAAAACTTTATTCGTAATGTATACAATAAGTTAACTTTATGATATATCATGGTATTTGCTAAAGAAATCCTTTCATGAACTTAGAGAAACTGCTAGCTATACTGTAGACCTCGTTATCTCTAAACGGTGACACTATTGCTGTCGTCTGCTTAGGCATTCCGCACTATTGAAACTATGCACTATATTCCAGCTCAAGACGCTGATTAACAGATGCTGTGAATAGTGTGATTAGGAACTGGAAATTCATTATCACACTGGCGCAAAAAAAAATATATATACATATATATATATCACCTGATCAGGCTGGAAACTTTTCAAATACAGCAAACTGACTCATGGAGGTGTTGAAATAGGATAAATCTGCAAATTCGGTAACACGCATACCGTTTTAATGAACTAAATCATTACATCCAATTATCGAAAGATCGAGGATTTTCTGAGTCCATGAATTGACGTTTGCCGAAAAATGCAAATGAATTAATTAGCCATCATTTACGTTTTTCCCACCAAAGAAGCCCTCGTTCGCTCTGGATCTTTTCTTTTAGAAGTGTCCATCAGTCGATATTTACCGAATGAAAATATATTTTTATTTGCTACTATTTACGTTTCTTCTTTTGCAAACCTTGATGCAGAAAAAACTCGTTTATTTTAGGGTCTTTTCGGTGTGTCGATGAGTCGGCGTTTGCCTAAGAAAATAACTTGCGGGAGTTTCCAGTCAGAAAACGAAGTGAAGGGGAGACCCTGAAATTCCCGCAAACTGAGACGAATTGCGTAAAAGATACAAAATGGCAGGAGAAAATGCACGAGATGCTCTGGATAAAATGAACCAGAAGTTGCGAGCTCTCAAAACTGCTCGCAGAAGACGACCAGAATCAAAATGAAATTAGCTCTGATAAAAATTTCGCGAGGGAGAAACTGTAGCTTTCGAAAAGATGGAAAAGTCTCTCAATATTCGAATGGAGGGAACTGAAAAGTGAAGCTCAAAAACAGTACCATGCATCCAGAAATTATTAATAAAACTACAAAGGGGGCAATATTGGAGAAAATCCCCAAGTCGTGTCTGATTCTCTATGAAAAAAAGGGGATGCACAATTTTATTACGTCTCTGAAAAATGGAGGTACGTGCTGCAGGTATTTATTATACAGCTCCATGAAAATATATTGAAACAGGAAACTTGACACATGAATGGAAAAAATTATCAAGTACCTGCAAACTATATTTGATTGAAGAGGAGCATTAAATGCAGTGAAAGATTCATTGTCTGAAAATTGAAGGGGAAATAAATACAATTAAGAAGCTTGGAAATGAAATATGTGAACTGTAGCTGTAATTGTTTTTCGTCTGCACAACATTGACTTTTTTTAAAAATGGGACTGGAAATCTGGACTGTATGACGGATCAATCCAAAATTTAATTTTATCTGTATATTTATTGAAAGAAAGAACTTGGGTCTGAACTTCATTCGTGAATATCCTAAAGTTAAATTGTTGCGTGTAAATTTATTGTAGAGAAGAGTCGGACATCTTCGGGAGAGCAGAGAATGTCTTAGAAAATAATACTTTAATAATTGAACATAGAAATTCCAGAGAAATTGGCTTAATGGGTTTTCCACGTAGATATTTCAGTATAAATATCGCAAGTAAGTAATAGACAGGAAGTTTTAGCCTCCGTTTCCGAGCGGAACGACATCACAGAGGAAAGAGCAAGGGACATATAGCATGTCAAGAGAAACGGGGAACCCATGAACGAAAATGTTTCTACACAGGATCAAAGCGCATGGGAACAGCAAGTCGGGAAAGAAGAGGAAGAACAGAATAAAGCATGAGCAATTAGGATTATGAAATCAGGAAGGAAGCAGCGTGCGCACGAAAGAGAGACGTTCTGAACCTAGCTAATGCCTGAGGTAACCTGCAGGGGCCTCCTGGGGTTGCTTGGCCCCATAGCATAGGATGGACGAACCTAAACTAACCTAACCCTACGGCCTATGGCCTATGAATATCGCAAAAGAAACATTATTACAACCCCACGCTGTTAGAAGTATTCTATGATGATTGGGCGGTGGAAAATATTCGAGTTGTAAAGAACTGAAATCAACTTCACTTCAAATCGTCTTCATCATGCAGATTATATTTTTGCAACTCATAGTGATGAAGCAGCTGCATCGCCAGAAACTATTAATCTAAGCGGTCATGTCATAATATACCTTTTGCAATTGGGATTGGCCTACCTTCACTTTGGTTTCAACAGATGAGCCTAATAACAACAATCATGCATTCGCTTTCAACAAACTGCAAATGAGGCAAACCTAGCCAGTAAAACCATTGAGCTATGTGCATATCTAAAATTACTTTCAACAAGGTAATGAAACATTAAATAATCAGATATATTTAATCAACAATCGGCAAAACAATTAAAATAGGTACAACTTGAGCACTCTGAGAGCGCATACCTCCGCCAAGCGAGGCAACGGTAGCTAAAAATTCAAATTGGCTCTAAAACCATCGTTTTCTTTATATAAACTCCAAAATCTAGTCATATGTGCCTTTTGATAGTAATAACAGCTTGTGCAATTTGCTTGAACATCTGTTGATAAATTTTTGAGTTATACTGCTAACATACGTTAAGATAAACATGAGTCAAACATACAAACGAACACACCGATCTGCACCAAAATTAGTTCATATATTATGTCTTTTAACATTACTAATAAACCCTATAAATTTCATAAAGATCTATTCGTTATTTTTTGAGTTATTGTGCTAACAAGCATAAAATTAAAAACAGTGACAAACTAACGAACAAACTGATCATTACCAAATTTGGTCATCTACTCTTTTTTATATACCTAACAACTCATGTTAATTTCATAAAAATCCATCCATAACTTTTTGAGTTAGGGCATTGAGAAAAATGAGGCAGACAAACAAACAAACGGATGGACATATCTTCACCAAAAGTTAGTCGTCTGTTCCTCCAAACAAACCTAATAATCCCTGTAAATTTCATTCAAATCGGTTCATAACTTTTTGAGTTATCTTGGTGACAGACAGACAAACAAACAGTCAGACAGACAAAGAGACAGACAGACAAACACGACGAAAACATAACCTCCTTGGCGGAGATAATCATGATTTTATTATACATAAGTTAGCATACTACGTACCTAAATCTAATTGTACGATTGTATGAGTATATTATGAACAAATTCAAACAATATTGAAACCGTAAATAAATGGATTACCGTATATAGTTAAGCTAAATTCCGCTTCGCATGACAAGTTGTTATTGGAGATGTCGGTGTGCTCAGTGCACCGAACCAGGTACGACTTGGCATGGCGACAGTTGTCCTGCACTAGGTAGCTTCAGGTAGGACTTGAACACCGAGAAATAATTTTCAATAGGATTAAGAAACGGGGAATCGGGTCGTAGATACTTGAATTGAGGGTTGGGGTACTGCTCACTGGCGGATCGTTATGGATGAAAGTAACGGCGTCTCTCTCTGCCAGATATTCTTCCAGAATTCCTGTAAAGCCACTAAGAGGAATCCTATAGTTCCAGGTTTAGTTCGTGGTACAGAACTCCAGCGCTTTCTGCAATTGCGGGCATGACGGTCACAGTCCTCCCTCGGGGGCCACCTACCGTACGATTAACTCGATCGCCACGCCTTGCTCTGCCGTACGTTCTCTTGATTCAAAAATTGAATCCAATCTCATTTCGGTACATTTCCAGCTGCTGTAGACCCTGATCCTCCAGATAAATGTTTGATTTAATTAATTTGCAGATTGTTTATTCGTTTTGCAGAATGTTGAAAGCAGCTCTTAATTGCATTATATGTTTTTTTTTTCAGATTGCTGAAAGCAACTGCAGATCATTGATATCTGCAACTGCAGATCTTTGTTGAAAAGTTTTGAGGGACTGTTAGAACCAAAATTCAAATAGTTATTTTGCAGCGAACGACGGTTGAAAGGTTTTGCAAGTGTTGAAACTAAAGTAAAGGTAGTGCAATCAGAATTGCAAAAAGGTATATTGGTGCTTGGTACAAATAGTGCTACAGTTCAACTACAAAAACCAGTAAGCTTGTTCTTGTTATAGTCATGAGTTTATGGTAATGGGCGAAACTGTTCTTATGTGATTGGAAAAATGCGACCATTGATTCTCCTTATGCGAGAAAATTCACTTTATATGATTTGCGAGTTGTGCGCGGGAGCCAACGATGCCATACAGAATTAATTTTGGTTTGATTTTTTTTATATAGGCTTGAGCATTATACTATTACACTGTTGAATTTTCACAATGCCTTAGCGCATTGTGAAAGAGGTTTAGATTTACCATGAAAGGAGTAGAAACGAGCTATAGAACATATACAATATTTTACACAATCTATATTGACTCGATATTTACGAATTCACTTTATGCCACCTTTTTGGGACCGTAACAGAAATGTTTTTGAAATTTTTTATTAAATAACTCTATTACGGAGAAATAATACTGAAAATAATCGTGTGTTATGGGGCAGTTATTGAGGAAAATAATTAATGGAAATATTATTGCACATCACATAGCATGTCTTGACAACGATATTGAAAAACCTTCTGCTTATTAATAGAAATACTGCTTTTAACTAACTGTTCTTCCCATGCGTTTCAAACCAGTTCTGTAATACCATCGTGATACAGAACTTTTGGCTACAATTAAAAGCATTTATTAGAGCCACTCCCTAGGCTGCAGTCTCTGGAATACGAAGGGCGCTTTTTCTTGCCAGTAATTGCAACCAGGCTTGCTGATCTCGACAGTTTTTAGGTCTTGTGGCCACGCTCTCGCCCAGTTATGTGAATCAGAGCTTCTGCCACCCTTACCTTCTCAATCTTCCGTATTTACCGTTGAAATTTACTTGACGGGGGCGGTAGGCGCCCGGTGCCGTTTCCAGGGGTAAGATGCACCGTTTTTACATTTATATACATTTTTTGTACGGTCTGTATGCACCTGCAGACACCGCAAGTTGGACAGGGTCATTGCGGAAGAGTTACGACGTGGAGGGGTGGCCAATGCATGCAGACACAGTATGAAAACATGAAAAAAAACGTCGGCCGGATGCGTATTAGGCAAAGTGTGTTTGCTTTGTTAAACGGAAGGGATTTAGCCCGAAGGAGGGGTGCTAAAGACCTGAATTGTGCTCGCCTGACTGTTGATTATTTTACGGGGAAGGAAAGGGAAAATTGGGCCAACCTTTTCAGCACATAACGTACTGGCTTTAAATGTTTTATTTAAATGTTTTATTATCCAATAGCGTTAAGCTTCCTCAGATAAATTCGTTATGTTTTAGTTAGATAAGATTAGATTAGATAGGCGGCAGTAGATGAACCAAAAGGCCCATACCCAAAAAGACACCGGGACTTACACCCCGGTCCTCTATGAGCTATTGCCATTATGTTAGTAGAATGTAGAGTTTATAAAAAGTTAAAAGCAATGTAAATACTGATGCAATCATATCATAATAGAATAAATATGTTTTGGTTGACAGCTCGTGTTTCTTTATAACAGAGATGGATGTTAACTTTAGTTTCTGAAGATACTACAAGAAGTATGGAGTTTAGACTTATAAAATTTCAGTCAATTGACCATAAAAAATGGACCCAGTTAGACGACTAGCTTTTATGAAAATATTCCACTAAAAGGGTATTACCATTATTGAAACCCAATTATTTCTAAGAATACCACTATTATATGGGCGACTAAATGGTTCTCTTGGGCGGAAAAGGTCAACAGCTTCACTGATTACGTTTTTTATTAACAAAGACAGTAGGAGCTTATTTATTCATAATTCGAACGGTACTAGCACGTAAATACGTTTAGGTACACTCAGTAAAGTCCGTCTTTTATGAAAACGTACTGTGAGCACCCAAACGCTCAGTACTGTATACGTGCTGTGAGCACCCAAACGCTCAGTACTGTATACGTGCTGTGAGCACCCAAACGCTCAGTACTGTAAACGTGCTGTGAGCACCCAAACGCTCAGTACTGTGTACGTGCTGTGAGCACCCAAACGCTCAGTGCTGTATACGTGCTGTGAGCACCCAAACGCTCAGTACTGTAAACGTGCTGTGAGCACCCAAACGCTCAGTACTGTAAACGTGCTGTGAGCACCCAAATGCTCGGTACTGTAAACGTGCTGCGAGCACCCAAACGCTCAGTACTGTATACGTGCTGTGAGCACCCAAATGCTCGGTACTGTAAACGTGCTGTGAGCACCCAAACGCTCAGTACTGTAAACGTGCTGTGAGCACCCAAACGCTCGGTACTGTAAACGTGCTGTGAGCACCCAAACGCACAGTACTGTAAATGTGTTGTGAGCACCCAAATGCTCAGTACTGTAAACGTGCTGTGAGCACCCAAACACTCAATAGTGTAAGCGTGCTGCATGAGCACGCCGTTGAGACCAGCATTACCGGTGATGAGTGGTGAGACGTGTTTGTTTGGGACAACCAGCAAGTTTCCCTTTTCTCGTTGTATCGTGAGATTAGTACAGGAACAAAAGCGTTTGTCCTTTCGTGTGCTCAGGTAGTATGTCCTCAAGGTATTCCCCTATAATTTATTGCTCAAATTGAAAACGACGCTCTCTGTACCTGGAAATCCTCTTCGTGTCTCTGGTAAATGCTCAAAAAAATTGAGTAGCTACAGTAAACAAGTGCTGTACCCTAATCACCACCCAATGTCATGCAGCGACGAGTTATACCTGCCTTAGCGTGTTGCTACGGTATGAAAAATAATGTATTTGTGTCGCACAAGCGCACCGCAGCGAATGGCTTCATCGGTGCACGGGAAAGTGTGCTGGTTTTTATACAGCACGTTTCTCAGTGTTGGCGTGTTTCAGCAGCACAAAAACTACAGATTTCGTGCTGCATATGGGTGCTAAGACAAGCATTGTCCGTCGGTACGAGCGAAAGCCTGCTGGTTTTGAGACATTGAATGTACTTAGTGCAAACCTGACTCTTGATAACGTAGGAAAGGTTTATTCTGCATTTGAGGTTCAAAAGTTTTGCGCAAACCAAGTGTCATTATTAAGAGAATCAAGTCATCCTTAGTTTAGTATATTATTAACTACTAATTGGCATATGCCATAATTCACCTCAAAACTTCCACCAGAAAAATTAAAATCGATGATAAGAGGATTTCTGCACTTTTGCTAACAGCTCTCCAACTGACGAATAATTTTACGTTTGCGATTTCTGACTTCAAATTTCAACACTGAAATATTGAAGTCGCTGTCATGAGCATTACTGCACTTGTGCTATTAGCCCTCGAGTTGATGGCAAATCTGAGATGTGAGATAATTCACCACGTTCGTCCAACAATATAAATTAACTAGAGTGCCCGCGCTGTTAAAAATGACAGCAAAGAGTTTTAGATGATTCGTCTTCACTTGATATGCCTTTGTCACTAATATGCTTCTGAAACATATTCTTCAACAGCCGACTCAAATTGCAATAGGAGAAAAGTGATCTCTCTTTCAATTCATGTAATAAGCACAATCGTTTCCCACCATAGATCACTTTAGGAAAAATCTTACATTAGCAAGCAGCAAAGCCTCAGTGAATTTAAATAAATTACCCGCCGCGTATCCATGACACCGAACAAGCCTTCAGTGCATCCAAGATTTTGTGTTGAAGTGAAATTTGCTCTTTCAAAAGGAAGACAGCGAGCTGAAAGAAATAAAGTCCACCGCCCGTGAAAAATCATCGCTTCGTCCGCCCTTCTTGGAGTAGCTTCTGAATCTGTACTTGGTATACTGAGACCAAACCTATGGTTCGATGCAGGTAGAAAGTTATAAAAATAAGACGGCGTGGCCACGCTAAGTGAATCTCTAATATCTCTATTTTTTCGCTTACAATAAGTGTTTCAAGCAAGAAGTGCATTGAGATAAAGAAATAAGGATCCCTCTCTCACCATCTTCTGCAACCTGGTCTTCGATCTAAACAAAAACGCAACTTAATTACAAAATCTGCAACCTGGCCTGTTTTTCGCGTATCTTTTTCTTTACGCGGGGGACAATAAACATAGAAACAGATAAACATATGAATATATAAACAGATAAACAAACGACGCTGTTTATTATATTGTATTGATACCAGAAAAAATAAAGTTGTTGTTAGAGCCTGCATTTACGGTAGTCAGAAGGACGAGCTTCATCATCTCCGCGTTCGAATGCGTTACTGTGTCCATTCAAGCATCACACACTTGCAAAGAATTCTGAGCTATTACTTCATCCAACTTTGTAGAGATGTTCGAAACTCAACCAACAACGCTTGCTGAGCAGTCAATTGAAGGCTAACATTTTAACACCGTTTTGGAAACACAAAACCTTCGGACTTTAGCATAGCAAACTTGTTTTTTTTTTTAACAAGCATAAGCACAAACTCTTATGAGGATTACTGTACTTGTGTTTTTAGCGCTCCAACTAAGTTTTCATAGGACAAGTGCGATAACTGAGTTTGTGATAATAACCAAGTAAATAAGTACCATGGTCGAGTGTTATTGCTCGTGTGGTATTTGTCTTCTGCTAGATTTGCAAGTTCGCGCTGAGCCCTCCTGCATTGCAAGTTCGCACCGAGCTCTCCTGCATTGCAAGTTCGCACCGAGCCCTCCTGCATTGCAAGTTCGCACCGAGCTCTCCTGCATTGCAAGTTCGCACCGAGCTCTCCTGCATTGCAAGTTCGCACCGAGCCCTCATTCATTGCAAGTTCGCACCGAGCTCTCC
>LQNS02277100.1:10146800-10176803 GCA_001587735.2 Parhyale hawaiensis
CTGGTGCTCTGAGGTGCATCTGGTGCTCTGAGGTGCATCTGGTGCTCTGAGGTGCATCTGGTGCTCTGAGGTGCATCTGGTGCTCTGATGTGCATCTGGTGCTCTGAGGTGCATCTGGTGCTCTCAGGTGCATCTGCATGGTGCTCTGAGGTGTATCTGCATGGTGCTCTGAGGTGCATCTGGTGCTCTGAGGTGCATCTGCATGGTGCTTTGAGGTGCATGTTGTACTCTGAGGTGCATCTGGTGCTCTGAGGTGCATATGGTGCTCTGATGTGCATCTGCATGGTGCTTTGAGGTGCATCTGGTGCTCTGAGGTGCATCTGCATGGTGCTCTGATGTGCATCTGGTGCTCTGAGGTGCATCTGCATGGTGCTCTGAGATGCATCTGGTGCTCTGAGGTGCATGTGGTGCTCTGAGATGTATCTGCATGGTGCTCTGATGTGCATCTGGTACTCTGCTGTGCATCTGGTAATCTGAAATGCTCCTCGTGTTTTGATAACAATCTGTGTCATCAGATGCATAGGATGCGTGAGCCGCCACTGGCGCACCCAATTCCATAGGCGCAGTGGTGCACGAGATTACATCCAGGACTATGTATTAAGTGTGTCTGCTGCGCATGCTGCATCGTGGGCAGCCAAGGTCATCTGATGCATCAGATGCATCTGGCCAAAACGATGGTTTTGGAATAATCAACGAACACGCTCAACACTCTGAAATATTATTGAGCCAGACAAAAAAAAATCTGTCAATCGAATATTCCTAAAAATATTCACATGCGTCCGTTGTAACGCCCTTAGCTCTCATTTATGATGAAAATGTTAATTTTTAGTGAAAAAGTTAGAAGTTACAACTGCTGTGTTGCAACTGAAAAGAAAACTAAATGTTGTTCGATTTTTTTATCGTCCCAAAACATTGGGACGATCTAAATACAAAAAGAGTGACTTGAATTCATAATGGTTTAGGCTGTTAAATTTGGAAATCGTATCTCCCCACTATAGACTTGGTGAAAGTTTGATCATATTAAAGTTGCATGGAATGAAGCTAAGGGAGAGACGATGAAAAATTTTCTGATTGTAGCCAACGTATAAAATTAATATGTGGATGGATACTCAATACCAGTGGCGAAATGTATGAAATGTATAATACCAGCTGCAATCGCTATTGTCAAGCAAGTTATCAAAATGCTCAAATACTTCATAAGCAACATAAACTTGCAATCCGACAGGTTATTTTCCAAGCCTTACGTTGTACAAAGAAACGTATTATATTTATTACCATCACAAACGCGTAGACACACGTCATAACCTTTGAACACAGCACTCAGGAACACACACAAAATTTACTATACAATTAACAAATTGTGATTGCATTCGAATTAGTGCTTTCCTTCCATGTTTACACTTGTTGCATGTTTGACTTATGACCTGAAATTTACATTTATCTATATTTTTTTCAATTTATCTGCTACTTTCTAATTTTTTGCGACTCAAAAATGACATAATCAGCGAATACTGGTTAAAACCAAATAATTAAAATGCAAAGTTCGGTTTAAAAGTAAACTTAGAAATCAAGCGGAAAAACAGGAATACAGTGCGTCTACCCTACACATTTTTACAATACTATATCATGAAATCACAACCGTTACAACCACCTCATATTTTATATAAGACGCACACTTGACGATGAATATCATATCAATTTAAGACCAATGTTCAGAACACGCAATCATTGCTATCACAAACATCGCATAATAAACAAACATTTAACGAAGTTCTAGGCCGCCGAGAAAATTAATACTTCAAGGTAACTTCTGGGACAGCAAAAAACCCCGTTGGCGACTACACAAATTTAACGACGAATATTGCATCCTTTATGAATAATCTTTCACAACAGCACAACATCGCAAATTCAATCACGAACACGGTGTATATCATATACGATACAAACTTGACGGACATTGTATCTTTTGCGATTAAACTTGAACATACTTAATCGCAGCAACGACATGCATTTCGTGCACTTCGTTATCGCCTTAATCGTTTAACACCCAATGGACCGATGGGTCACGTTTCAAATCTTACAATTTCTACGAAAATTGCTGTTTATTGTCGGCAGTAGAAAGTTAAAACATGCAGTCTCACACCCTACGCCCGGATCAGAGATGACCACAGATGATCCATCACCTCTGGCGCTATCATTATTAGAAACTTCCGCTAATTCCTATGCATAAAACTGTTTGCAGGCTTTTGCTCCTCTGTGCCATAGAATGCAGGGCGTGTTTGACTTTCCCCTATTATTATAACTATAATTAATAATAGGTCTTGTCAAGAGTAATTATGAAGCACATTGTTTACTTTAGATGAAGCGAGGGGAGTTGGTGGTACGCCTGCAGCATGACGTTGCCTAATGCAAGGCTACCAACCTCGGACTTATCTTTATTAATTAAAGCTAGATGAAGGGTAACTAGGGCGCAAAATGCTTTAATCTTGGCACGAGGCAAGGGAGAAAAGAATGCGTTAGTGCAAACGCTCTTTTACTTTAGTGCGGAACTTTGCATCGATTTGCACGCTATCAAAGTGCAGAGCAGAGTTGGGCGAGCTGTTTATTTCATATTAGTGGCTTGCTGTTGTGTAAAATATTTTAATGACATATTTTTTTGAAAATTTTACGGATTCGAGAGAGCACAGTACACTAACGCCTTACTGTTTTCTATAAAATTTTACTGATATTATTGAAAAATTTATAGACCCGAGAACGTAGCGTTCCAAAAGTGTCGAGATATGATTTGTAAAACTGCTCAATACAGTGCGGTTTGATATTTCAAAAGAAAATTTATTACAGGTGAAAGGAAATTAAAGATTTAAGCACATACACTTTGAAAAATTGTGGAAAGACGTAATTCAGTATGAGTGATGAAAATGTGATAGATTCACGCACTATAATTTCTCGATCGTACTGAGCGAGCAACTTGTAATTGTTGAACTAGCAATAAGAGCTTATTATTTTCTAAAATATTCAGTAGGAGCAATGAAAAGTTTTACAATCGTTCAAATTAAATGCGTAAAGGTGAAGAGCTATTCGAATATATTGGGATGAACAGCAGCCGATTAAAATTTTAGCAAAATGTGTTGCAGTATGGAAACTTCAGGATTTTTGAAACTATAAAGTTTGAGGAAAGTTATATTTTTAAGTGGACGGTTAAATATTAATGTTGCTAATTAGGGGAGGCTGGTCTGCTCCCTGAACAGGGTAGTAATTTTGCAAAACTTCGCACTGAAAATTCTGACAAAAATGGTCAATTGTTGTAGAGAGAAATTCGAGAAGGTAAGGAGCTTCAGAGAACATATGAGTAGTCATTAACAGAAGCTAATTTTCTATGAAATTATTTGGTAAATATAGGTACTGTAAAAAGCGCGCCTGGTATTCAAATGAAAGACTATCTGTTGTCAAATTTCGGCATCGGGGTTGAAAAAAATTGTCACGTCATGGCAGGAAGTTACATTATGCGCGTGTCATCAAGTTTCGAAGTTACGCTTCATTCAAACATGAGAATTTGAAAACTTTTTATCGAGCTTATTTACTTAGCTTAACGGTCACAAATATATAAATAAATAAACACACGAACAAACGGAGAAATAAATTCGGAGATAAATTTGCTATCACGGTCATGCATCTAAATGAAGGGAGAATGGCACCTGAATGCTCTACAGTAACGATGGTGGTGGAAAGCAGTGGGCTAATTCACAGGTCTCCAATTAAAGCCTGGGTCATCAATTAAGCGCACAAGTGCATCATTGTCAAAGGCTTTAAGGCCAACGCTGTTCAGTTCAAAGCGCTAAAAATGAACTCGTCTCTGTATTATTTGCATGTCCATGACGCTAATGGGACGCGATGTTAAAAGGATATTTATCTGGCTTATCAATGCTTTTAACAGTGACAAAGAATTGGAGATTGACTGAGTTTTTTTTCTCGCTTTATGCGATTGATAAACTGTCTCGATGATGATTAGCGTGAGTATTCATTTGTGACGAAAAGCTGGAAAACAAGAGAAGAAGGGTTTTGTTACTCACATAATCTGTCAATGATGATTAGTCCGAAACAGGATTTAAATTGCGTTAAAGATTGGAGATTGAATAATTTTTTCCGGCGGATGAAATCTCTCTGTGACGATCGCTATGAAATAGAATTAATTTACGGCAAAGAATAACAAAAGAAAATTTGAAGGATTTCTCTTGTTGAATGGGACAGATAACCTGTCACGTGACGATGTTAAGGATGGAACTATGCTTAATTTGCAATTCGCCAACGAAGCATTTCAAATTCATAGACTTTTCTTTCATTTCATTGAAGGTTAGACAAGCTGCCTCGATTATGATTAGTTCCTAGAAAAAATATTTAATTCGAGACGAAAATTTAGAGAACAGATGATTTCTCCTATTCTACTGAGAGTAAGGTGAACTATTTCGCAGATTACTTCTTGACATAATAGCTAATATATGACAAACAATTGAAAACAGAGAAAAAAATTTACTGTTACTGCTTAGTCTAACTCTGATCAGCTAACGGAAATATCACTTTACCACACATTGAACGTAATGCTTGCCTGTGTAAATATTGTTGTTAGCCGCGGCAGTGCATATTATTGGAGAAAATATTCTTTAGCCCAACAGGAATTTTGGCTTTGATGATAAGTATGATACAGCACAAACATATTGGTGTCTTTTACGAGTATGTAACAGGTTGTACTTACTATTTGCTACAAATACATATATACTACTTGACGCTGTCCATATTCGGACAACGCTATGAAAGAAAGTTAGAAAATAAAGATTGGTAACTTATTTCGGCAAGGGGATATGGTTCATCCCAGTTCCCACTACTCACCTCCCCCTAAAAAAAAGGGAAAAATAGAAAAGTTTTTGAATTTTTCGTTAAAAAGGGAAACGTTGAAAAAAAAAAAATTCTAATGACATTGTTGATGAAATCTACTTTTCTTTGGAGCGGTGCAAGCAGCTAGCGGCTTGTTAGTTGGCAAATGGAATTCTTTTGGCGGTGAACCTGCACGCTGACAGCAATTTTTAGGCAATAATCCTTCGTTGTGTTTTTCGTATTTGGCAGCTTTGGGACCCCTTTCATGTTTCTTCATTTGTTTCCAATATGCGTTCATCCTCCCACCGCCACGTCGCGAGTTTTTCATTTCGTCCACTAGCGACCAATTTGATTATTTGAATGCGAAAAGCAAATAGAAAAGAACTGCAGGGAAATAAAAATCTATGGAGATACACAAACGGACGGCAACGGCAGAAATTGATTAGCGTTCGCTCGGCAATCGCGGAGAATGAAACAAAATTGTGACGACAGCTCAGAGAGGTAAAATTGGATCGAGCTGACGAGAGATGGCAATGAAAAAAACAATTAATCTCTAAAGCTTCGTTGTTTTCCAATTTTTCAATGAACGACCCGGAAAAAAAGAAAACCGACTTTTAATAACGAAATACCAAAAGAAAGGCTTGGTTACTACACAAGAGAGCTATGAAAACAATTAATTTCGACAACTTCATTATTTTTCTATTCTTCGTTGAGCGACTTGTTGAATGGAAATGGACCTTGAATAACGAAATAATGGAAGGAATTGACTGGTACTACAATGTAGCAGCAAAAAAATAAATGATCACTAAAGTAATGTAGTTTTTCGTGTGAATGACTCAGTAATCCGAAATGGACTATTAATAATTAAATACTAAAAGGTTACTTAGTTTGAACGTTATGGAGGAGAAAGAAAAATAGTTTAACACATAGCTGATGCTCGACATTAATGAAGGCGACCGCATCACTAATTATGTATATAAATTAGTTCTATTTGTTGACCTAAATGAAGGCGACCACATCAGTAATACTATAAATTTAGTTCTATTGGTTGACCTTAATGAAGGCGACCACATCAGAAATACTATAAATTTAGTTCTATTGATTGACCTAAATGAAAGTAACCACATCAGCAATATGAATTTAGTTGGTCAGTCGAAGGAAAATGCAGTCTTCATTCGAATTGAATACGTTATTCAGAAGCAATGAATAGTTAAACTTTGTGATACGTAAATTACTTGTACAGCCTCGGGTTGATAAATTCATGATATGAGAGGAGCGCCATATTGCTGTATGTTAATGGGTAGTCCAGAACCCTTGGGTGCTAGGTAATGCGAAGCTGCTAACACGTTCTGAAGCCATACTAGCAACAGTAACTGGTATAGGAGATGGTGCTTAAAATGTTGACAGTCTATAATGTTGGGATAATGTTGGGTGTATTGGCCTCGATCTTTGAACGTTGGGATTTGTGAAATTTTCATTAGTTTTAAAAATCAAAATCACAACAAATATGAAGAACAGTGGCGATTTTTCGACATCGAAATAAAGATGATGAGGGAATCGGGCTTTGTTTTTCAGCTTACACGTGTTTGGTGAATTCATATATGTATTGTCTTTGACAACTATTACTAGGAATAGTGAAAATTATATACATTTATTAAATTTTTCTATAGAAAACCAAACACACACACGTATATCTGTTTTTTAGAGTAGGTTCGAACTTGAGCATCGTAAAGATACTAGTTGACGATTCTAAACATAAATTTATACAGGGTGTTGTAAAAATTCTCGCTACAAACTTCGGCTACTGGTAGAAAATATTAATACAAACATTATTTCCTCAATAAAAAAATTCGAAAAATGACTATTTTTTGAGATATGTGGCTTATAAAATTTATGGGAATTCAAAATCATACTGCAGTTTGGCGTGTAATGAACCGAAATAATTATCATCCGTATCACTTTCAGAGAGTCCAGGGTCTACTTCCAACAGATTATGTTCTTCATGAACGATTCGAGCCGTGGTTTTTGAGTCAGGAATTAGAATTAAGATCCCATTTTGCAGAGCTTCAGTTGTTCACGGATGGAGCTGCCTTCACCCGTGATGGAATTTTTACTGTTCATAATTTTCACCTATGGCAGCAGAACAACCCTCATGTCATCCAACATCGCCAAAACCATTGCTTCACTGTCAACGTTTGGGCAGGTATTTTTCACTATCAAATCATTGGCCCATACATTTTGCCAGAGCGTCTCGCTGGGAATGTTTACAGTCTTTCTTGAAAAAGTCTTTCCTGATTTAACGGGCGATGTGCCATTGGGTATTCGTAGAAGACATTAGTTTCAATACGTTGGTGTCCCAGCACATCATGCTCTGAATGTGAGACGTTTTTGCCGACCTTCAGTTTCCAAATAGATGAATGGGTCATATACTGGTGCTCTATCCTTGCCACCAAGATTACCTGATTTGTCTCAGGTACATTTTTTTTGTGGGGCATATGAAAAGACTTTTTTATGACACACCTGTCGAGTCGAAAAATCTTGTTACCCGAGCTGCAGTTGCTGCTGAGGATATCGCTGAGATCCATGGAATCTTTGACGAAGTTGTCGTGCTTATATCAATGGTCATGGTAAACATTTTGAATAATTACTGTAATGAGATCCTTGCCAAGGAAAACTATCTCTTTTTATTAATGAGCAGAGTGCATGTAGGTAACTAATAATCAGCGTTCATTAGTTACGTGATCATCTCACAAACTAAGCGTTTTTCGAATTTTTGTTATTGATGAAAAAGTGTTTATATTGATATTTTCTACTTGTAGCCGAAGTTTGTACTCAGACTTTTGCAACACCCTGTATACGTAATCATATTCTTAGCATAGGTAGAACATATTAAATTGAGCCCGAATATGTGTACGTTAATTGCCGTTCGAAAAAATGTAGACACTAAATGACTTTGAACATGTGCTGCTATATTGAACAAAATATTCTTCTTCATTGCATATTTCACAAAAATGCATAAACATTATCAGGGGTAACTCACCAGTGCTGAGTAAATATTAGTGAACAATGCTTAATGTGATGCAAGCAAGCAAATAAAATATGTACGTTACAGAAAATATTACATTTTCCACGGAGACATATATATATAGAATCATTAGAATTAGAGGCTACAATGACAAGCCACGTCCATGCGTTGTGATGAGTTGTTTTTATGGTATGTTAATACTAGGAATTATAAAAATAGCATTATTCTTCTAGACAGAAAATTCTGATTTCCTTGGTACGCTGGTATGTGCTCTAAAACTTCATGCTAAGCCTTTTCTTTTGTTATTTTATTTTCAATCTTGTGTGTTCGAAAATGAAACTACTGAAGAAATTTTAAAAATTTTCTATGAGAACTGATAGGAAATTTAATTAAACTTACTCCCAAAGAAGGTATTAACTTCTGTTATAAGGCATAATAATGTAGATAATCATACTACGAAACATGTACATAGATGAAATACACAAATGCTGTGTAATAGCAACGACCATTTTTGTAAATGTAATAAAACTAAAACAATATTGGAAATATCAGGGAATATATCGAACATTTTATTGCATATATAAGATACATTTTGCCTGGAATATTTTTCAGCAAACCACTCATACAAGAAATCAGTTTCTTAGATATTGATTATAATAATTCCCAAATCCACTGCATAATTCTACAGTTATGAAGCATTTCGTTGACTTTTTGATATTTTCTAATAGTGATGTACCTATACTTGTATTTATATGAATGGTAAGATGATGGTCAATGAAGTACAGCACATTTATACCAGCAGGACACTTCTTTCTGTCAGCTTACTGGATAAGATGAAGTTCATATGAAGCAACATGAAAATTATTAATAGTAGAATACATCAACTGCCTCACCTTTAGTACTCTTATTTAAATATAATGACCTCTGCCGAGGAGACTATATTTTTATCTAGTTTTTGTTTCTCAGGCTGTTTCGGCGTCTGTCTGTTACTAAAATAACTCAAAACGTTATTTACGGAACTTTATGAAATTTACAGGGATTTTTAGCTATGTCAAGAGGAACAGATATATAACTTTTGCTGAAGATCCGTTGATCCATCTGTTTATTTAGATTATTTTAAACTAGATAGCTGGCAGTAGGCGGACAAACAGGCCCATACCCAGTGAGCAGCCGAGATTAATGTTCCAGCCCTCTATCAGCTTTAGCAATTATCCCAAGCGCAGGAATTGCCAAGCCTGGGAAGTGATAGGGCGAGCATGAAAAATTGCAGCAAAATATCGGGGAGGCAGAGACGTTCATAAAGTTGGTTTAGGGTAGCCTCTGAAGCTTTTGCCGTTATGAGTTTGTGACTCCTGGAGTAGGAGCTCCTTGCTGAGGAGGGTGTTGCTCACAATGTTTATCAAGACGGTGTTGAAGGGCGTTGGCTTTCTCTACACCGATAACTTGGGAGGTTAGTCTATTCTATATGTTCACCATGAACCATGGAAAAATATTGCAGGCTTAGAGTAGTAACCGTTCTTCGATCAGTTGTTTTGATGCCGATCATCAGCGTCTGTCAAAAAATAGCGTAGTAGGTTCGTCTTCCAAATTTAAACAGCACTCTCTGAATGCAGGCGCACTTGTGCTTTGTCCAAAGAAAGGATTATGTTGTCCTTAAATACGTTTGTCTGTCTACCTTTTTTTATTGGTAACATAACCCAGAGAGTTATAATTATCTTACCATGAAGTTTACAGAAAGAGTTAGGAATAATACAGGGAGTAAATGACCAGATTTCTGTTATGATCTGTTACTCCATTTGTCTGTACTTTTGCTTTACTGTTTATCAGCAGCATAGCCCGAGCAGCTATTGACAGATTTTTATGAAATTTGCAGGAACTTTTAACATGATTAAGAAGCACAAATAACCAAATTTTTCTGATGAACTATTCCTACGCTTTTGAATCCGTCCTAAAATTTGTGTCTTTGCTTACAAAAATATAATTCAAAAAGTTACGTTACGGAGGCACAGATACGTCCGACCAACTTGGGCTTATTTCATGTTTTTGCAAATTTTATGATCTTGGCTATGATATATGCACACAGTGCAGACAGGTATGAAGGATGAGCTATGAAGCTGTACTGCGTTGGCAGTGACTCAAATATTTGTGTATTTTTATATCCTCCTCAGATCCAAATAGGCAGAACCAGCGAACACAATTGTCAAGTCAGTGCTGTTAGCTGAATTATCTTCGCTGCCCCAAAATTAGCGACTTTCTAAATTATTGTATTTAAGTATCAGAAGACTTTGCAGAGAAGAATATCTGTATTTGCTGCCGTACTTATTTTCGGTAATATTGGGAGACACGTGTGACTTCGCGATGCTTAGTTGCACGCCAGTGTTCAGGGAGAAGACATCTTCTCATATACAGTTCTTTCTTAATCTGAAGTATCCCCTCCCCTGGTTAGGTATTTTTCAGTCTTACCATTTTCCTAACAATATCTTAAAATTGTTTACAATTAGCTGTAGTGTAAGCAAAAGCGTTGCTGTATTGGCGACAGCATGTGTATCTGCGTGTGTTACCGCGTTTTTCTCTGTTCGGGTAATTTTGCATGAATGCCATAAACGGTGTGTATGTGCTTGAGTAGACTCTTCCACTATTTGACCTCACTCAGGGTAACTCCACTTTACGCTTCTGTCTGTGTTTCCACATTTGTCTGTCTGGGCTATTATGCCCGGCCGGGCCGGGTGTCGGTATATCGGTTTGCGTGAGTGGGGGAAGAATCTAGTTTTGAAAATGTAGGATGAGTGAATAACAAACTACAGAAAAGTAATTCTTGGTATAAGCTTTGTCCAGTTAAATAAAATAATAGCGGTTGTTGAATTAGGAGTACAGTAATTATAATAATATGTAATAATGAATTTATGACCTATCGCACTTTACAGACTGTGAGTATGGGTGTTTTTAAGTTCTTATGCAATAATTAGAAGATCTTATGTTATGAAGGGATTAACGTAAATGATGATCAAATAATAAAAAGAATATTGTTTAACATAAGTAGCACATTTTATAATTACATTAATGGCATTACGCAAGTCTGTAAAAGTCTTGTGAAACATATGGTTTTAGCTGGAGTGACATTTCTTGAGCAAATACTCCATTAATATATCAACTTATGGTAATTACAAAATCCATACGTACAGGAAAACTACCACCGGGTTTTCATCATAATTGCAGTATGACAATATTATTATATTACTATGAAATAAGTAGTTAAGATTAATTGTCAATGCATATTGTTATATTAAGACAGTTCATTATTTTACAAAAGAATGAGAATTTTGACCATAATACCAAATTTGTACCACGAGCCAACAGCTACATCAATGTAGAGTGTGTACATAAAGCCATAGCCATAACGACTATACTGAGTAGAATATGCAGGTAAAAGTTATACCCAGAAAACAGTGTAATTTTTATTGAACTACGCAATATGAACATTTTTTTTAAAAGGAAACAAATAAATTTATTTTCCAGCTGACATCTTACAGACAGTTTTATGCTCTACACAGATAATTTACGACTAAGCTTATACTCTATTGAAACTTTGTGTGTACAAAAAAAATATCTATTGATAATATAAAAATAACAGTGCTCTATTGATACTTGGCTGTTGCTATTGATTATTCAAGAAGGAGTGAACAGATAATCATTGTGTGTTAGCACTGTCTGCATACCGATAACTAGACGATACGTTTTAGTTGTTTGATATTAGACAAAAACAAAATCTAAAAAAAGAGAAGACTAGCGTACAGATAGCTGCGTACATACAACTCCCTTACTATGTCGAAGATACTCAAGTGGCAGTTGGTAGTGAGTTTGATGGTGGTCGGACTCATATGGAAAACGGCTGCAAGAAATGGGAAGTGGTGGATGAATTCCAGACTGAACTGGAAAGTTCATTACATGCCTGGACTTGCTCTACCACCAGACAAGATCACCGATAGAAAAAACTGCAGCTCTCTTTGTAAGTATTCGGCTAGGAAATATAATGTTGACTGTGTTTCGCTCTATCATAAAAAAATAAAGGTTTATGTACATGTGAATGTCTTAAGATATTTTGGGACAGTTCCAGAGTTGCGCACAAGTAGGGTTATTGCTTTTGCGGCAGCTTAAATTTTCGAAGGGCACTTTTGACCAACTTTGGAGATGAACCGCAGATGTCCAGGTTGTCATGCTGATGCTGTATAACTATAATAGCCGAAGCAAGGGCACAGTGTCTGCCCGGCCGTCGCACTTGCACAAGTTATATATATATATATGAACAGGCATAAGATTAACGAAAGAGCAGGTCTCATAACCTCTGATCATTCTGAACTGCGTACCTATATAGAAGACAGAAAAATTGAATTTGAGCAGTATTTTCTACTCCTGTATTCGCTCAACTGTAAGATACTATTCGCCAGGCGAATGTCTCGCTGCATGTGCCAGAATGGAATGCGTAATGTTTTCCTATAAGAAGACGAATGAGGTGGTGGAGTGTACGTTCAGATGGCACCAGATGCTGCAGTACAAGCTGAACACCTCACCGGACTTCTCCACAGTCTTCAAGTCAGGTATTAAATGGATACAATTTTAACAACTTCGAGGTCTTCTTATTGTTAATCAAATTTGTAGTAGACAATGTTCTTTTTCTTTTTACTGTTGATAAAATTTGCAGTGGATAATACATAAATAAATGGAAATGAATGTCAAGCCAGGCACTTTTTTATGTAAACGGCTTTCAATAAAATTTATTCTTTCTCTTAAATATATCGGGCTTTGCAAAAGGCCTGACCTGTTTTGTATTTTCCAAGTGTGAAACTCATTTCAAAGACTTGATGAAATTTATTGACAATGACTTATTCCTAAACTATTTCAGATAATATAATAAATGGTAAGAGGGCTCATTTTCATACATTGTTGGCAATGAAAAAAAAAAAAGATAAAGATAGCAGCTCTCCGTGCGGGTTACCAGCAAGCTGACATTATTAGGTTGCAAAATGTCAGTTTATCAACGGTGAAACAGGTCGAAAACTGCCTTAGGAATAATGAAAGCCTGAAAGATCGACCACGTTCAGGCAGACCACAAGTTATTCAACGGAAAAATGTTCGAAGAGCCTCTGAAAATGATCCGAAACTCAAAATGACTGAATTTGAGAAGAAAGAGATTTCTGTGTCAACCGCGTCAAGAGCTGTAAAGAGTGAAGGTAGAAAGAGCTTCAAGCGTCAGAAAAGATCGCTGCTAACTGCTGACATGGTTAAAAAGCGCCAAGAGCGATGGTCCCGCATTCTTAACGACTTGAAAAGTCATGGAAATCGAGTCACCATTTTCTCACATGAGAAGAAATTCACCGTGGATCCTGTCTTCAACAAACAGAACGATCGAGTTGTGAGCTTTGGCCAAGACATCTCTGATGTTCATTATGTCTCCACAACAAAGCATCAGGCCTTTGTGATGATGCTTGGCGTTGTGGCCTCCAATGGAGAGAAAATGCCTCCAGTGTGGTTCAAGGGCGGTTAAAGGTTGACAGAGGCTGAATACAGGGATATCATGGCCACAAAAGTTCTTCCTTGGATAAGAAAAATCGTTGTTTAGATCCATATTAAACTAATACATTACAAGTCTTGTTTTATTTCATTAAAAGCAAGGCTTTTACCAACTTCGGCTGACACATTACAGAAACAGGTCAGGACTTTTGCAAAGCCCGATATATCAGCATCATCTAGGGTTTGTTTCCAAGTTTTCACAATCATTGGAGTTTACGTAGAATATTATTTTGAAATATTTGTGAGGTACATCAGGCATATTTGTGATCACACACTTAGAATTTAGTGTATATAGTTGTGCACACCACAATGCTGAGTAACAGTGTATTCCAGGCTACTTGGGGCTAATTAATTATTTGTAGAGTATTTTCAACTTAAGAGTTCAAAATTCACTAGGGCGCTAATGCTTCCATGGGTGATGCGCCGCATATTAACGAAAAATTCACTGTAATTTGCTCAAAACAACTAGAATAACTTCCGGATACGAAGAAGCACTATAGTGGGTGGACACAATTATTGTTTAATACAGGCGTTTTAAATTGTTGATACTCCATCCTCAGTTGCGCAATTGCTGAAAATAAAAAAAAGGTAAAGTCAACTTGACCGTACCCCCAACTGGGAAACCCGCTTGCACTGGTTTGTGCTGCAGATAGAAACTACAAAGTCCCAGAGTAGTATAAAGTCGATCACAGATGGTCTAGAGCTATGGCACCAGTGGCGGAAGACTTCATATGACAATATCTGCAACTCCCAACCCTCCCCATTGCTGGAGAAGGTCAGTAAACCCACAACAGTATGTAGACTGGATGCTGACCGATCACATCAAGTGCCGCCAAGACCTTGCCTACCTGGGAGCGAGGTTTGAGCATGCGGCCTTGAGAGTCAAAGTCAGACGCTCTAGTCTGCTGCTACTGTGGGCCAAGAGTTAGATATCACCGATAGATAGCCTGAAACATCTCTTTAGAAGTGATTACGGCTACATTAGTGCATATTTCATCGTGGGAATTAAAATTCCCAGTGGATCAATCTATTGAGAATTTCAATGAAATGTATTCTTAACATTGCAATATTTTCATTGTTAGCCACCCCAAACAATGTGAAGGTAAATACAAAAAGTAGTGGATTTGGATTCTATTGAGGTGGTTCAGGATGCAGTTGCATGGTTGTAACTGCATTAAACAGAAGTAATTAAAATTGTTTAAAAACCTTTACGTTTGTATGTATGGCAGCTTATGGGACATCTAAAATATATAGAGTACCAATCTATAAAATAGAAAAAGTCGACACGAACTAATAATTAAAACTTGACGTTTCGGGATACTTCTCCCATTTTCAAAAGCCTAATAAAATCTTTAATGGATACCTAACAAATTTTTTTTATTTATTTANGAGAACCTCGGCTCGGGATCACATGCTAATGGAATGCGCACCCGGTCCCGGCTCTGCTTCCCATCAAAGTAGCGCAACAAAAGGTCCGCCTTGGCAGCGGGGTCTGCAACAAGATCACCACCAGTACCAATTAAAGTAGGTACAAAAGAGCTCACACCAAGCACAGCGCTCTTCAAGGTGGACCACCACTTATGTGGGCTAACAGACGAGGCTAACAACTCCCTGGACCTCAAATTGTGCTCAAATGATGATTAAATAATAAAAAGAATATTGTTCAACATAAGTAGCACATTTTACAATTACATTAATGGCATTACGCAAGTCTGTAAAAGTCTTGTGTAACATATGGTTTTAGCTGGTACGAGTGACATTTCTTGAGCAAATACTCCATTGATATATCAACTTATGGTAACTACAAAATCCATACGTACAGGAAAACTACCACCGGGTCTTCATCATAATTGCAGTATGACAATATTATTATATTACTATGAAATAAGTAGTTAAGATTAATTGTCAGTGCACATTGTTAAATTACGACAGTTAATTATTTTAGAAAAGAATGAGAATTTTGACCATAATACCAAATTTGTACCACGAGCCAGCAGCTACATCAATTTAGAGTGTGTACATAAAGCCATAGCCATAACGACCATACTGAGTAGAACATGCAGGTAAAAGTTATACCCAGAAAACAGTGTAATTTTTATTGAAGTACGCAATATGAACATTTTTTTTTAAAAGGAAACAAATAAATTTATTTGCCAGCTGACATCTTACAGACAGTTTTATGCTCTACACAGATAATTTACGGCTAAGTTTATTACTCTGTTGAAACTTTGTGTGTACAAAAAAAAATATCTATTGATAATATAAAAGTAACAGTGCTCTATTGATACTTGGCTGTTGCTATTGATTATTCAAGAAGGAGTGAACAGATAATCATCGTGTGTTAGCACTGTCTGCATACCGATAACTAGACAGATACGTTTTAGTTGTTTGATATTAGACGAAAACAAAATCTAAAAAAGAGAAGACTAGCGTACAGATAGCTGCGTACATACAACTCCCTTACTATGTCGAAGATACTCAAGTGGCAGTTGGTAGGGAGTTTGATGGTGGTCGGGCTCATATGGAAAACAGCTGCAAGAAATGGGAAGTGGTGGATGAATTCCAGACTGAACTGGAAAGTTTATTACATGCCTGGACTTGCTCTACCACCAGACAAGATCACCGATAGAAAAAACTGCAGCTCTCTTTGTAAGTATTCGGTTAAGAAATGCAATGTTGATTGAATTTCTCTCAATAATAAAAAAATAAAGGCGTATGTACACGTGAATATCTTAACAAACTTGGGGACCGTTTCAGAGTTGCGCACAAGCAGGGTTATTGCTTTTGCGGCGGCTTAAATTTTCGAAGGGCACTTTTGACCAAGTTTGGAGATGATCCGCAGTTGCCCAGGCTGATGCTATATAACTATAACAACCAAAGCAAGGGCACAGTGTCTGCCCGGCCGTCGCACTTGCACAAGTTATATCTATATATGAACAGGCATAAGATTAACGAAGGAGCAGGTCCCAAAACCTCTCTGATCATTCTGAACTGCGTACCTATATAGACGATGGAAAAATCGAATTTGAGCAGTATTTTCTACTCCTGTATTCGCTCAACTGTAAGATACTGTTCGCCAGGCGAATGTCGCGCTGCATGTGCCAGAATGGGATGCGTAATTTTTTCCTACAAGAAGACGTGGAGTGTACCTTCAGATGGCACCAGATGCTGCAGTACAAGCTGAACATCTCACCGGATTTCTCCACAGTCTTCAAGTCAGGTATTAAATGGAAACAATTTTATCAACTTCGAGGTCTTCTTGTTGTTAATCAAATTTGTAGTAGACAATGTTTTTTTTCTTCTTACTGCTAATCATATTTGCAGTGGATAATACATAAAATAATGGAAATGAATGTCAAGCCAGGCATTTTTTTCATGTAAATGGCTTTCAAAAAATTTATTTTTTTTCTTAAATATATCGGGCTTTGCAAAAGGCCTGACCTGTCTTGTATTTTCAAAGTGTGAAACTCATTTCAAAGACTTGATGAAATTTGTTGACAATGACTTATTCCTAAACTATTTCAGATAATATAATAAATGGTAAGAGGGCTCATTTTCATACATTGTTGGCAATCAAAAAAAAAAAAAAAGATAAAGATAGCAGCTCTCCATGCTGGTTACCAGCAAGCTGACATTGTTAGGTTGCAAAATTTCAGTTATCAACGGTGAAACAGAAACCGCCTTAAGAATAATGAAAGCCTGAAAGGTCGACCACGTTCAGGCAGACCACAAGTTATTCAACGGAAGAATGTTCGAAGAGCCTCTGAAAATGATCCGAAACTCAAAATGACTGAATTTGAGAAGAACGATTTCTGTGTCAACCGTGTCAAGAGCTGTAAAGAGTGAAGGTAGAAAGAGCTTCAAGCGTACGAAAAGACCGCTGCTAACTGCTGACATGGTTAAAAAGCGCAAAGAGCGATGGTCCCGCCTTCTTAACGACTTGAAAAGTCATGGAAATCAAGTCATCATTTTCTCAGATGAGAAGAAATTCACCGTGGATCCTGTCTTCAACAAACAGAACGATCGAGTTGTGAGCTTTGGCCAAGACATCTCTGATGTTCATTATGTCTCCACAACAAAGCATCCGGCCTCTGTGATGATGCTTGGCGTTGTGGCCTCCAATGGAGAGAAAATGCCTCCAGTGTAGTTCAAGGGCGGTTAAAGGTTGACAGGGGCTGAATACAGGGATATCATGGCCACAAAAGTTCTTCCTTCGATAAGAAAAATCGTTGTTTAGATCCATATTAAACTAATACATTACAAATCTTGTTTTATTTCATTATAAGCGAGGCTTTTACGAACTTCGCTTGACACATTACAGAAACAGGTCAGGACTTTTGCAAAGCCCGATACATCAGCATCATCAAGGGTTTGTCTCCAAGCTTTCACAATCATTGGAGTTTACGTAGAATATTATTTTGAAATATTTGTGAGGTGCATCAGGTATATTTCAGATCACATACTTAGAATTTAGTGTATATAGTTGTGCACACCACAATGCTGAGTAACAGTGTATTCCAGGCTACTTGGGGCTAATTAATTATTTGTAGAGTATTTTAAACTTAAGAGTTCAAAATACACTAGGGCGCTAATGCTTCCATGAGTGATGCGCCGCATATTAACAAAAAAATTCACTGTAATTTGCTCAAAACAACTAGAATAACTTCCGGACATGAAGAAGCACCATAGTGGGTTGACACAATTATTGTTTAATACAGGCGTTTTAAATTGTTAATACTCCATCATCAGTTGCGCAATTGCTGAAAGTAAAAAAAAAGGTAAAGTCAACTTGACCGTATCCCCAACTGGGAAACCCGCTTGCACTGGTTTGTGCTGCAGATATAAACCAAAAAGTCCCAGAGTAGTATACAGTCGACCACAGATTGTCTAGAGCTATGGCACCAGTGGCGGAAGACTTCATATGACAATATTGTAACCTCCAACCCTCCCCATTGCTGGAGAAGGTCAGTAAACCCACAACAGTATGTAGACTGGATGCTGACCGCTCACGTCAAGTGCCGCCAAGACCTTGCCTAACTGGGAGCGAGGTTTGAGCATGCGGCCTTGAGAGTCAAAGTTAGACGCTCTAGTCTGCTGCTACTGTGGGCCAAGAGTTAGATATCACCGATAGCAAATTTTTCATACCCTGAAACATCTCTTTAGAAGTGATTACGGCTACATTAGTGCATATTTTATCGTGGGAATTAAAATTCCCAGTGGATCAATCTATTGAGAATTTTAATGAAATATGTTCTTAACATTGCAATATTTTCATTGTTAGTCACCCTAGACGATGTGTAGGTATATACAAAAAGTAATGGATTTGGATTCTCTTGAGGTGGTTCAGGATGCAGTTGCATGGTTGTAACTGCATTCAACAGAAGTAATTAAAATTGTTTAAAAACCTTTACGTTTGTATGTATGGAAGCTTATGGGACATTTAACATACATAGAGTACCAATCTATTGCAGAAAACGAACGTTAAATACGTATGCCTTGTTTAACACCCGCTAGCATGATCAATGAGCATAGTTTTCACCGCATGTGTGCGTTTGTCCCTTTGTTCAGACTTTACGGTCCCAATACTGGTCTAGTATGTCTAGTAGGTCTAGTATGTAAGACCACTGCGGGATGTGCTGTGTGTAACCTAGAAATAAGACACATTCTCTTGTGTACCATATATCATTCCAACTTTGTAATGTCTATGAGAACTTAATAAAGGTAATTAGTCACAATGTCCTTTTAAGTTTGCTATGAACAGAAGCTCTTCATGGGCCGCCCATAATAGACTAACGTTCTATTGCAGACTTCACGCGTTACGGAGGCCTTTTCTACAAAATAGTAGATGGACCAGAGACACTGCTAAGTGCAGCGAACCAATGCACTGAAGACCATGGACAGCTGGCTGTGGTGGACGATGCCTTCAAGTTCAGGGAACTTTTGGACGCCATGATCAGGGCAGGTGCGCTTGCTTATACAGTAATCTAACATTTGTTTAATTTTGTGTTTTTTATATCTTTTGCATTATTGTGCGCAGCTTCCAGGTAGTGGGGGTGCCAAGATGGGGAGAGGAGCTTGAGCCTCCCCCCCCATAGAGAGCCAAACCCTCTTTCAGCTACCCTCCAACATTGCTAACATATAACCAACATACATACATCCCATAGCAACGTGAAGCCCGTCCATATTATCCCCAGCCGCGTCGCCACTGCTTGGTACAAAAAATATATACAACACGTGATTAAAATTTGTGGCCAGATCGATATGCTAGAATGAACTTTTACTACGCTCGTTACCACCAACACGAAGGATTCTATTCTCATGCTGGGGAGGAAGTCCTGCTGTGTGGCGATGCAGCACCAGCCATTATGCTATTCACAAATCACTAAGGGAAATGCTGGCTTACCCAGAGATGGGAACAGTGAAGGAAAGTACATGTTATGTCAAAGAGTACTCCGTCTATGAAGTGATAGCTCAGTCGATCTGTGGTCGGATGCAGCTCTAACGGGGATTGTCTGTAGTACGAGCCAGAGCATGTGTGTTTTCTATAGTTGGGGTATTTGGTGAGGGTGACTTTACTTCTACTAGAAACACAGTTACCATTTGATTAATAATTCCAATTTCTGCTTAGATTTACTGATTTCATTCATCATTACGCGGTTGAGCTAGAAAGCAATGTTCAGGAAACATAGTCAGGAAACGATATTATCCCAAGCAGCCTATGCCAATAGTCAGCGATGTGGCTCGTGTGTACCCGTAAATGTACCACGTACCTACCTACCTTGTACTATCTGTGATCGGATGAAGTTCAGGTTACGTTCTTCACGTTACGCCACGTGTATTTTTCTCCCGTTGGGTCTCAGCTAGCGACCAAATGGAGAGCCAGCAGCGAATTATCTTCCAGTCTATATAAAATGCCCGTACGTATTTGTTCAGACTTTCCTATTAGCTTGCTTATGTAAAACTGACCTTAGCGGTGCCATAATTTATTTAGGTTGTGGTGGTGCTTATATAGCGAAGCCTGTTGATCGTGCTGCATCATCACCCTCAGGCCGTTGTTGATGGCAGCTAAAATCGGAACTCTGTTGGAAGTCGAGTAATATTAAGTTGCAGCTGGTAGTTAAAAGCTGTGTGCCTGTAATTAAAATTTCGGATTTATTGTCTGGTGCCGTAGGCTGTATACTCTGCTACAGCTGTTGAACTCAACGGATAATTAAACCTGCTTCAATTGCTAGAGTTGCTTGAGATGTTCCTAAGCACCAAATAGTTTGAGGTATTGAAATATACCTGCCAACGTGGTTGTTGAGAGCTGGTGCTTTTGTTCAGAAAAAAAAAGGGCTTCTGTGATCTATAGTTGACGGCCTTGTTTCATATTTGTAGTGAAGAATTATTGACTTCACATTTGTGGTGAAGAAATGTTGTCGCTTTAGCAATATTTTGCGTGTTATGATCGGTTTACACTGTAAGGTTTCTCAGGTTCACCGGCTGCTAAGTGCATTGTGACAGGTCTGGACAAAGTGGTGATGGCCTGTAAAAGGAAGACGATTATTCATCCAGCGTGACGTCACCAGACAGCTACATAGGCTTTCCTCGCCATCCTTCCTGCGGTTAATTGTGGCAGCTGCATCCGTATATCATATAGGTAGTGCATAGTTCAGTAATGAAGATTGGTATGATTTAAATTATACCAATGACTATAATTTGTTTCTTTGTCGATGTAGAAAAATGTTAACATTCCTCTTCACCTGTACACGTTACAGGTGTTGACATTGTGTGGGTTGGCCTGTACTCGAAGAACACCGGCACGACTGTAGCCCCGATATTTAACCCCCCGGTCTTCACCTACTTCAACGGTGAATATTAATTTTAAGAGCTAATCATAAGAAAGCTTTCATGTATCCTGCACCGGAACTTCAGTTTCTGACAGGAATTGCATTCTTTGAAACATTTTCTAGGAAAGCTGCTATGCCTAGCAGGACAAACTGCATATTCGATTGAGAGCAAAGATTAAGCCTTGGAGGCTTGACTTATCCGAAACTTGAGACGAGTGCGCTGGCTCTAGCCAGTGGAGTTTCAGGCAATGGCCCTCAATCAGTTATGTTTGAGGCTTCTAGATGCTCAATCTCTCCGTAAAATGGAGTTTCTAGCCTACTCAATCTAATCGCGTTACTTTTTGCATTAATTTTGCAACATGATTAAAAATGACGAAGTTTTAGCTCGTGTCTATATTTTCTCATAAGTCTGGCTTCGAAAGCCTAATTTCGATGCTCAATCGAACATGCATATATGTAATTAGCACTTTCTAAGCACCCAAAGAAAGAAAGTGCAAGTGGGTAGCGGATGGAGGGGATCTTCCATTTACGACGGACTCGATTAATGAGATTTAGACGAAAAGAACGCTTTCCAGCGAGGGAACATGCCTCAACAACTTGTGTGATTATAATACTTTCTATTACTTTAGTTCCATGTCGCTGCTGTAGTGTATTTGTCGTCATGAGTAAATTTTATATGGGTGTTGCACATGATGTGTCATTCCTTTGTAAATCTGACTCAAAAACTGTATTCCACATTTTATTTATATTCTATATGTAAATTATCGGTGATTCATTTATTCCTAACACAACAATACCAGTCTATATGATATAGCTTAACGAATAAAGGAACTACCTATCCACGATAGCAGTTGGCCTTGCGTGCTGAACAGTTATGCTGAAGGTCCCGGGAACGAGCCCCAAGCCTGGTGAGAGATCTTTGAGGCACTTGGGGTGCTGATCGAGTTACCAAACTTGCTTGGTGTGCACAACTACGAGGGGCATCTACCTTACCCAGGAATAGGAGGGTAGGGGACTAGTGTCTTTGAACGTTCTGCTATTGCCTCATAGTTCTTATAACCACCAGTGGTCGGCTGCAGCCGTACATACTCCTCTGGGGCCAGTTGACGAACCAGTGTGTGGGTTTCCCAGTGGAGGGTGCAGTCATAGCTGATTTTATCTATGCTTTACAGTAACTTGGGTTCAATTTTAACTTAGTACTCCTTCTACGAATGACACTATTAATAAATCTACAAGTGAGCTCTGTATATCCAAGATATGGGTCAGGCTGAACAACTCTAAATATAGAGAACATTTTTAATTCTCACTCATGATTTGCGGCAGTACCACACTCGAACTGAAGTACTGGTCCAGCTGCTCTTTATGAAAGAGCCTGGTGGTCCAACTACTGCCTGCTGTCTGGTCTACTGCTTTATGTTTTTCCTGCTCTTCTTTCCAGACTTGCTATTCCCATTCGCTTTGATGGTGTATGTGAACACCCTCATTCATAGATTACGTGTTTTTAATGATATATTATATGTATGTCACTTCTTTCTTTCTCCGTGAGAGTTCCTCTCCAGTGGAAACGGAGGCTTAAATTACTCAGAATAACTAAGTCGTAATTTGTTGCCTCAAGCAAGAACTGACGAAAGACTGAACCATACAGCCCGCGACCCACACGCAGGGCCCCACCTCATTGGACTGGAGGTAGTAAACGAAATATAAATTAATTGGCAAGGGAAATTAGAAGCATCGTGGGCCAGCAGTTCTCACACGTGTCTGCCGTGAAGTAGTTCGTTGTCGCTAAATGAAATAGAAGAAAACACATTTGAAGATCAAGTCAGAAAAAGTGTCGGACAGAACTATCCACAGACACGCTGAAAACAAAACATCCTCGCAGAAACTTTGGGTGAAGTAATTAGTGGCTATTAAAAAAAATAAGAAATAAGTTGATGAAGAGATATCAGTAGCATGTAGTTTANCAGAACTATCCACAGACACGCTGAAAACAAAACATCCTCGCAGAAACTTTGGGTGAAGTAATTAGTGGCTATTAAAAAAAATAAGAAATAAGTTGATGAAGAGATATCAGTAGCATGTAGTTTACTCTTCGTCAAACCTCTTGCTATATAATTATCACCCGAGAACAAGTGAGAGAGGTGATAATGTTTTTGTTGAGGATTTAACTCTATATATACTGCTGTGGCTTACTGGTAGAGTATCGGCGTGGTAATCTCTAGGTCCCCAGATCGAGTCCTGGCTCGATGCATTGTATTTATATATATATATATATATATATATATATACTGAGACCCTACTGAGAAACTTCAAAGATCTGTCAACAAGGTAATCAGTGTTGTAAACGCCGTTTCAGGACAACAACATCTGACTCCTATTGTTGGCTCCTTTTCTCCTAGTTATATATATATTTGTGTACTTTGGGAGCAGCTTTTCTGCTATACAGGTTTTGTTGAAGGCGACTGAAAGCTCGTTACCAATAATGCTTTTATTTATTTTCTCTAGCTGTCGGAAACTTTGGTACAATTGTCGTTATGAAATCTATAAAGTATATAAACGTATTATATATAAACCTTGGCGAATTACTTTATAGACTTCATAACACAATTGTACCAAATGTTTCCGACAGCTAGAGAAAATAAATAAAGGCATTATTGGTAACGAGCTTTCAGTCGCTTTCAAAAAAACCTGTATATATATATATATATATATGTATATATGATATTTGTCTGTCCACCCAACTAGTGGTCGCAGAGTTGAGCAATCTTCTTAATTTTTTATAGGGAGTTCCGTGGGTTGACCTAAATGACTCAGGCCAAAAAATTATACCTTGCTAGCCATAAAAAATGACGGCGTTGAATTTTCTCCATCGGAACGAATTTGCCTCCACCGCGGCAGATCGCCTGGAGCACGGGCGTTCTATTTTTTCCTATGTAATTATTGAAGAGGGATTAGGGGGGGGGGGGTTGGGGAGGGGCTCAGGAATTGGGGCTCTGCGCTCAACTCGTTCATCAAACATGACTTCCTTGAATTTTCCCCCTACCGCAGGTGATGGTCTTACGCCACCGTAACGTTCTAGTTTTGATAACTGAGTGCACTCAGAAATAAATTTTCTTTTAGGCAGTTACATAAACTCTACATTACATTTCATGTACTGTTATTCCATAAGCAAACTAAGATTAAAAAGATACGTGATTCAAGTTAAAACGCTAATGAAAGCTACGCATAACATATGTACGAATATCAAACTTTTTAGGCCCTGCTGTAATTTTCTTGATGCATTACCAAACTTCTTTTTTATTGTTATTATTTGCATTAATTGATGCATCTACCTTCGCATATCTAGGGGATCTCAAAACTGATAATAAATTTACCTAAATCAGGAGACGTATTTCTTCTATTTTCCTTTAGGAAAGGAGTTGAAAATAGGACACAGAAGTGTCGTTTTTTGTAATCATTATTATTTTTTGCAATAGTAGCAATCTAAAAAAATATTTTTTATCCATCACTTTAAAGGAGTAGATATATTAGTTTGAAATAAATTCTTCGCTTGCAAACATTACCCAAGAACCGAAGTATCATTTTTATTTTGAAGTTCTGTTTTGTATTGAACGAATTTCAGGATCAGAAGTGCCCTACCAACTCTACCAACCAGGCCAGCCCATCTACTACAGCTGCTTTGCCTTGAGGATCGGACCCATCCAACCTGAACCTATTAACCTAGAGTGCAGCGAATTCCTGCCCTACGCCTGCCAGAGGGAATTTTAATTTCAGCTCCCGACATTTGCAAACACTGAACTTACTCGAGTACCTTCATGTGATCAGCTAATAACAATTGCATTTACTTATCTGAAATTGAGACCTTCTTGGCTTAGAAAATTTTTGGAGATTTATGGCGTGGGAACTATGAATCTAGCGGCTAAAACCGGCTACTATTCACGACCATACATTTCAGGCTTGTCTGAAGAACTTCATTTACTGCGATGCTGAAATGGCCGTTTGGTTTCCTAAATACGCCGACCTTTTTTGTTCAGTGCATATTGGGAATACACACATTTTCAGTATTGACACACCGTAGCTGTTAACTTGCCTAGTTGTCTTACGCGCAATATTGGAAATTTTCGTTTCATCAACTGACATTCGTCATTATCGACGGCCCGTTAAACAAGCAGGCAAAATCGTAACTCCGAAGTTGGCCAGTCCCAAGCTTCACACGGACGTTAATTTTTCCCCTTAGAATCAGTTTGAAACGTTAAGCTCTCTGACTACTTAACAACTTTCGTTGGTGCTAGAAGCCTAGAAGCAACTCCACTAACTTGTTTACGTGGCCGCGGCACGGTTTTAGTTTACTTAAAATTTAACTGCATAAAAACGTGAAGAATATCTGAGCGGCTACTCGAATTTTTACATCATAAAAGTGGCAATGTTGAACTTGTATCCATCGCTCCTAATTAGGAGCAGTTTAAGTCCACAAAGTTCGACATTTTAAGACTCAGTGCAAGCTGTTCATAGACGTCATGCTGAAGTCGCGGCCACGACTGAGCGTTTGGGTTAATTGAGTTGACTGAAGATTGCTAGCGGCGACGGAAGTTGTTACGTGAGCACCGGACTTTAGAGAAGAACGCAATAACGTTTAATAGCAAAAAAAAAAAAAAATCCAAAAATTCCTGTTCCACGGCAAGATTAAGTTATCGGAATTTTCAAAGACATTCGATTTAGGGTCAACTCCTGAAACTCGATACACACGCTTGTTCGAAGTTTCAGACCAGTCAAACCTCGAGATATTAATTTCGTGATCCAATCGAATGCATCCTAAGTAATTTTGAACAGCATTAGCTGTCCACATAGTATAAATTATGCTTGTACTTTCTTCATGCTGTTAGCCTGCCTCTTGAGATTGTAGTTATCTTACCCATGAAAACGAGAATTTCACTTAATTTTCCATAAACTTTCATATATGCTATAGAACGATCTTGACCGTTGTTCTGTTGAGGTTCATGTGTTCCTGTACAATGCCGGGCACACATATGCATTATACTCCCAACTGGTATCTCGGATGAGTAGCTCGCGGGCCGTTTCGATACCCACTTAAAATCGGTAGCGTAGATACCGTGGCGTAAATGACGCCCGAGTCTCGCATCCTCGCATCAAGTTGTTTGTGTAACTGCCTAGTGTGCTTCCGGCATAATGTACACTTTTGAAGCTGATAGCCCAGGCATCATGATACACAGCAACCATGAGCTTGCCAGGGTGCCACTGATTATTCATTATATTTCCAACTACATTGATATTTGGGGCTTGAGTAATTTAGTGATTTTTCTTCGATTGTAATTTGGCGCTTGAACCATATAATTATTTTCCTCAATTGAAATTAGGTAATTGAACAATAATTTAACTATTGTTACTATATTTAAATTCACTGCGGAAAATGTTACAGCTTCTGCCGTCCAGTATTTCCAAGTTACTCTACATGAGTCGGAAATGATTTCTGAATGAAAAAGAGCCCTCACGGAAGCGCACGGCCCGCAGCATATCGCGTCAGACGACAAGCTTCTGGCATACGTTGATCCGTCAGACATTGTCCCCGAAGAGAAGAATGCGGACCTATCCACGGTAGCAAGGGACGCGTGCTGCACAGTAGTGCTAAGGGTCCCGAGAACGATGCCCAGGCCAAGTGCGGTTTTTCTTTTCACAAAGGCGCGTGGCGAGCAGAATCAGCAAGTTTGCTTTGAGCGGATAGCTTTGGGGGGGGGGGTACTTATCTTAGGATAGAGTTCCTAGCAACTCGTCATCGGCTGCAGCTGTACTTACTCCTCTGGGGCCAGTTGGCGTATGTCTGCCGAACGAACTAGTGCGTGTGGGTTTCCCAGATTGAGGGTGCTATCAAAATTGACTTTACCTTTACCTTTCACTTTCACACATACACACCCCATGCTGTAGCCTATACAGCACCGCTCTTCACTTCATTACCTACAGAGTCAATTTCTGGTGTTACAGTTTCCTGTGGCAAGGCGGAAGCGGTGTTGTATGGGTGACAGTTTCGGGCTACACTGGTACCGACGTATTCCGTGGGCCATACATTTTCGGGGACTAGTGCCTCTCATGCTCTTGTAGTGATGGTAATGCTGTATTTTATGCTTTAGGTTTTCTAGAGCACTTTAGTTTCACAGTAGTTTCATTGAATCGCTCGTCTTTTTATATTAATATTATTATTGATATAATGCCACTATTATTATCATTGTTAGGATTGTTTCTATAATTATCATCATCAATATATTTATTAATATTAGTTAAATTTATCCACAGTTAATACTATTGCTTATTTAGTCGATACTGATAACCTGCTGTAATGGTTTAAATAAGCAGTACAAATTACGGTTTTTTCAATTTCTCGTGTAATTCTTGTAATCTTCACAAATTCACTAGCACACAATACTCCAACAAACACTCAAACTAAACTTAGCCGTCCAGCTTTGCAGGTCCGCAGGAAGAGTGACGTCATTATGGCACTAAGTTACGTAGGGCAACATCTTTTCTCCAGGAAAACTCTTACTTCCGCAAGGATTTGCAAAGCTTTTCGACGACACTGTGATGACACTGTGATGGCACTGTGATAGCACTACGATGACATTGTAATGACACTGATGACTGTGATGGTACTGTGATGGCACTGTGATGGCACTGTGATAGCACTACGATGACATTATAATGTCACTGATGACTGTGATGGTACTGTGATGACACTGTGATGGTACTGTGATGACACTGTGATGGTACTATGATAGCACTACGATGGGACTGTGATGACACTGTGAGGGCACTATGATGGCACTACGATGACATTGTAATGACACTGATGACTCTGTGATGACACTGTGATGGCACTATGATAGCACTACGACGGCTCTGTGATGACACTGTGATGGCACTGTGAGGGCACTAATAANGTAAAAGAAGGGACATAGAGTGCGACGAGAGAAACGTGGAACCCATGCACGAACCTGCCACCACACAGGACCAGCGCGCACGGGAACGGCAAGCTGAGCAAGAAGAGGCAAATCAGAATAAAACATGAGCAAGTAGGAGCATGAAAACGGAAGGATGCAAACGGGCACGAAAGACAGACGTCCCAAATGGCCAGCCAACGGCCAAGGCAACCCACACGAGCCCACCCAGGGTCGCCGCGCCACACAACACAGGATGAGAGAAACCTCTTCAAGTTAAGCGGTGTATAGAATTTGCTGTGCTCCCCAGACAGAAGAAGGGAGACCAACAACAGTATAGACAGAAATTTGAATTTCAGTGAGAAGGTGTCCTTCTCCTGAACCAGTATCGAACGAGCATGGGTACAGTTTGTTATGAATACCAGTAATAAGAGAAGGGAAGCATAAAACAAGGGTCAATAGTGAAATAATTAATATATCAGATGTTTAAGCCTCCCTAGACACAACTATAGAGGTTCAAGGGTGGAGAGGAAGGGACACGTAGTGTAATGGCAGAAGCGTGGATTTACCAATAATGTAAATTATCGGTGATTCGTTTGTTCATAACACAACAATACCAATCTATATGATATATCTTAACGAATAAAGGAACTACATACCCACGATAGCAGTGGCCTTGCGTGCTGCACCGTTATGCTGAAGGTCCCGGGAACGAGCCCCGAGCCTGGTGAGAGATCTTTGAGGCACTTGGGCCGCTGAGTCACCAAACTTGCTTGGTGTGCACAACTACGAGGGGCATTTACCTTACCCAGGAATAGGAGAGTAGGGGACTAGAGTCTTTGAACCTTCTGCTATTGCCTCATAGTTCTTATAACCACCAGTGGTCGGCTGCAGCCGTACATACTCCTCTGGGGCCAGTTGACGAACCAGTGTGTGTGGGTTTCCCAGTGGAGGGTGCAGTCAAAGTTCATCTTATCTTTGCTTTACAGTAACTTGGGTTCAATTTTAACTTAGTACTCCTTCTACGAATGACACTATTAATAAATCTACAAGTGAGCTCTGTGTATCCAAGACATGGGTCAGGCTGAACAACTCTAAAAATAGAGAACATTTTTAATTCTCACTCATGATTTGCGGCACTACCACACTCGAACTGAAGTATTCGTCCAGCTGCTCTTTATGAAAGGGCCTGGTAGTCCGTCTACTGCCTGCTGTCTGGTCTACTGCTTTATGTTTTTCCTGCTCTTTTTTCCAGACTTGCTATTCCCATTCGCTTTGATGGTGTGTATGAACATCCTCATTCATAGATTGCGCGTTTTTAATGATATTTATTTGTAAGTCACTTCTTTCTTTCTCCGTGACAGTGCCTCTGCAGTGGAAACGGAGGCTTAAATTACTCATAATAACTAAGTCGTAATTTGTTGCCTCAAGCAAGAACTGACGAAAGACTGAACCATACAGCCCGCGACCCACAGGGCCCCACCTCATTGGACTGGAGGTGGTAAACGAAATATAAGTCAATTGGCAAGGGAAATTAGAAGCATTGTGGGCCAGCAGTCCTTACACGTGTCTGCCGTGAAGTAGTTCGTTGTCCCTAAATGAAATAGAAGAAAACCCATTTGAAGGTCAAGTCAGAAAAAGCTTCGGACAGAACTATCCACAGACACGCTGAAAACAAAACATCCTCGCAGAAACTTTGGGTGAAGTAATTAGTGGCTATTAAAAAAAATAAGAAATAAGTTGATGAAGAGATATCAGTAGCATGTAGTTT
>LQNS02277100.1:10178142-10189911 GCA_001587735.2 Parhyale hawaiensis
GGATATTTATGGCAGGGGAACTATGAATCTAGCGGCTAAAACCGGCTACTATTCACGACCATACATTTCAGGCTTGTCTGAAGAACTTCATTTACTGCGATGCTGAAATGGCCGTTTGGTTTCCTAAATACGCCGACTTCTTTTGTTCAGTGCATATTGGGAATACACACATTTTCAGTACTGACACTGACCTGCCTTGTTGTTTTACGCGCAATATTGGAAATTTTCATTTCATCAATTGGCATTCGTCATTATCGACGGCCCGTTAAACAGGCCGGCAAATTCGTAACTCCGAAGTTGACCAGTCCCAAGCTTAACACAGGGACGTTAATTTTTCCCTTGGAATCGTTTTGAAATGTTAAGCTCTCTGACCACTTAACAACTTTTGTTGCTGCTAGAAGCAACTCCACTAACTTGTATCCGTGGCCGCGGCACGGTTTTAGTTTACTTAAAATTTAACTGCATAAAAACATGAAGAATATCTGAGCGGCTACTGGAATGTTTACTCTATAGCAAGTGGTAATGTTGAACTTGTAACCATCGCTCCTAATTAGGAGCAGTTTAGGTCCATAAAGTTCGATATTTTAAGTATCAGTGCACGCTGTTGATAGACGTCATGCTGAAGTCGCGGCCATGACTGAGCGTTTGGGTTAATTAAGTTGGCTGTAGGCTGCTAGCGACAACGTAAGTTGTTCCGCGGCTCCGGACTTTAGAGAAGCACGCAATTACGTTTAATAGAAAAAAAAAAAAAAACTCCAGTTCCGCGGCAAGATTAAGTTGTCGGTATTTTCAAAGACACTCGATTTAGGGTCAACTCCTGAAACTCGATACACACACTTGTCTGAAGTTTCAGACCGGTCAAACTTCGAGGGATTAAATTCCGTGATTCAATCGAATGCATCACAGGTAATTTTGAACAGCATTAGCTGCTGTCCACATAGTATAAACTATGCTTATACTTTCTTAATGCTGTTAGCCTGCCTCTTGATATAGTAGTTATCTTACCCATGAAAACCAAAATTTCACATGATTTTCTATTAACTTTCACAAATGCTATAGAACGATCTTGACCGTTGTTCTGTTGAGGTTCATGTGCTCCTATATAATGCCGGGGAGTACTCTCGTCGTTCACGACGATTTTGCGTTCAAGTAAGCTTTCCTGCGCGCGCCACCACTAAAATAAACACTACCTAGGCTAACCTAACCTAGCCTAACCTAACCTAACCTAACCTAGCCTAACCTCCTTACCTACCTTTCTAACCTAACCTTATTAACCTAATCTAACCTTTCTAACGTTACCTAACGTTACCTAACGTTACCTAATTTTACCTAACGTTACCTAACCTTACCTAACCTTACCTACCCTAACCTTACCTAACCTAACCTAACTTAATCAGCGATACAGCGAGCAGTGCGACGCACCAACTTGAACGGCACTCACACGCACACGATCTACGTACACAAACACGCACACAAATCGTTGCGAACGACGATAGCGCTGCCGGGTACACATACACATGTCTACTCCCAACTGGTTGCTCGGATGAGCAGCTCGCAGGGCCGTTTCCACGCATACTTAAAATCGGTAGTATAGATACCGTGACGTAAATGACGTCCGAGCATCAAGCCAAGCGCGGTCTTTCACAAGGGCGCTTGGCGAGAAGAATCAGCAAATTTGTTTGGGGCGCGTAGCTATTGTGGGGGTCCTTGCCTTAGGGTAGGGAGGTGGTGAGTCGTTGAACCTTCCATTTCGGCGCCATAGTTCCTAGCAACTCGTCGTCGGCTGCAGTTGTACTTACTCCTCTGGGGCCAGTTGGCGTATGTCTGCCGAACGAACTACATAGTGCGTGTAGGTTTCCTAGGGGAGGTTGCTGTCAAAGTTGAATTTAAATTTACCTTTCACTTTCACACATACACACCCATGTGGTAGCCTATAGAGCATCACTCTACACTTTATTACATAGTCAATTTCTGGTGTTACAGTTTACTGTGGCAAGGCGGAAGCGGTGTTGTATGGGTGACAGTTTCGGGCTACACTCGTGCCGGCGTATTCTGTGGGCCATACATTTTCGGGGACCAGTGCCTCTCATGCTCTTGTAGTGATGGTAATGCTATACTTTATGCTTTAGGTTTGTTAGAGCATTTTAGTATCAAAGTAGTTTCATCGAATCGCTCGTCTTTTGATATTAATATTATTATTGATATGATGCTACTATTATTATCATTATTAGGATTGTTTCTATGATTATCATCATCAATATATTTATTAAGATTACTTAATTTATCCTCAGTTAATATTATTGCTTTTTTAGTCGATACTAACCTGCAGTAATGGTTTATATAAGCAAAACACATTACGGTTTTTTCAACTACTCGTGTAATCCTTGTAATCTTTACTAATTCACAAGCACACAATACTCCAACAAACACTCAAACTAATCTTAGCCGTCCAGCTTTGCAGGTCCGGAGGAAGTGTGACGTCATTATGGCACTAAGTTACGTAGGGCAACATCTTTTCTCCAGGAAAACTCTTACTTCCGCAAGGATTTGCAAAGCTTTTCGAAGACATTGTGATGACACTGTGATGGCATTGTGATGGCACTGTGATAGCACTACGATGACATTGTAGTGACACTGATGACTGTGATGGTACTGTGATGGCACTGTGATGGCACTGTGAGGGCACTATGATGGCACTACGATGACATTGTAATGACACTGATGACTCTGTGATGACACTGTGATGGCACTATGATAGCACTACGACGGCTCTGTGATGACACTGTGATGGCACTGTGAGGGCACTAATAATGCACCGTGATGACACTGTGATGGCTCTGTGATGACAAAATGATGGCACTCTGGTGACAATGTTATGACGCTGTGATAGCACTGTAATGATACTGTGATGACGCTGTAATGACACTGTGATGACGCTGTGATTGCACTGTGATGACACTGTGAAGGCAGTGTCTTGACACTGTGATGGAACTATGATGATACTATGATTACACTGTGATGATGCTCTGAGGGCACTGTAATGGCTCTATGATGGCACTGCAATGGCTCTATGATGGCCCTGTGATAACGCTGATTGCACAGTGATGACACAGTGATGGCACTGTGAAGGCACAATGATGACACTGTGATAGCTCTATGAGGACACTTTGATGGCACTGTGAAAAAAATAACACTGTGATGTCACTGTTATGGCACTTTGATGGCACTGTAATGACTTTGATAACGCCGAGACGACACTGTCATAACACCGTGATGATGTGGTTTCCAGAGCAAATCTCGTTTAGATTAACTATGTGGTGAAATCGTTTGCTTCGATCAAATTTTTCTGATCCGCAGAGCTCTATCTTATCTGAAACTTTAGTCTTGGGTTTTAGATTCGAACATTGGATTGAGTTACAAGCATTAATGACTGAGAACCTCTCGACAGCTGAAAACAGGCTCTTTATTAAATTATTTTAAGCGTAATCGACTTGTTGCCAGCTTCCGACTCACTCCGGATCACCCAGAGCATTATCAATATGCTTCATTCGATGATCTGGTTCGTCAAGCTCAAAATAATTAACCCGAAACTATTAGATAATTTTTTTCATGCATACATCATTAGCGGTCATTGTCTGACACCTGCTTCAAAGTGACCTGCTTATGTTCGCAGCTCTAACTCCTTATATCGCAGGTTCGAGGCCAACCCAGGCACGCGAGCTCTTTGCTGATCTAGGTGTGCTGACTCGGTAGTTGTGGGCGTGCAGAGCGCCGTGGGAAAACCTGCCTTACCCATAGATGAGCGGCGGTTGGGGTCATTTGAACCATCCGTCAAATTGGCGCCATGGTTCTTGGTGACCCGTGGTTGACTGCAGCCGCACTTACTCCTCTGGGGCCAGTGCGCCTACATTTGCAGTACAAACCGGTGGGTGTTAGTTTCAGGTTGAGGTTGCAGTCAAAGTTTACTTTACCTTTACCTTACTCTCACGTCTGATGACTTGGATATGTTAACCTTTAACTGCTTTAGTTAAATGCCCACTTTCGAAGGATTAGCGTCATTTTAACCCTTCACTGTCTTCCCAATATGCAGTGCTTAGCTCATAGTGTTATTCATATGAAGGAGACAAACTTAAGTCATACGTCTAAGGGGCATTCTTATCCTTAATAAAGTTTGTAAAAACCCCGCTACCTGGAAGTCCTTTCTTCGGAAAAAAATAGAGTAGAGAAAAAATTCCTTGCACCGCGTAGGGTACAACCTGTGTACATATGATCAATTTTTGGTGCGATTGTCCGGGACGGACTTAACACTTTACCGGGCGGCTGAGAAACGCTTTCATAAGAATAGCATTATGAAAGTGATCATATATGGTCACTTGCCCGGTAAAGGGTTAGGCTAAGCAACTTGCATTATCTTGATCGAAGCGAGCAACCTCATGCCACCCTTCAAAGCCCTGTAGTGAAATTGCGCAATTTTTCCCGACGATGCTTTATGCTTGAACCAAATATCACACAGTTTCCACGGAAAATGAGTTTTCCTGAAACTCTCAGCTGTGTCTCTAGATTCCGAAAAACACGTATTTTGTAATCGCAACACTTACTACCTGAAGCTTGTTCTTAGTAAATAAGCAGGTGATGAGATTCATTGTATTTCTTCTGTTCTTAAATGATGAAGGGTTGGAAGGAAGCTTTGGTCAACCCCTGAAGTTCGATAAGGTGACCGTTAAGGCCGGCTAGTTTTGAGGTGTACTGCAGCAGGAATTGTACAGCAGTGATCGTTTCCTAGGTACCTTGAGTACTTTCATAGCAGTAGAAAAGCTTTGAATGGTTCTACTGCAAACAAGTACCTGGCTCCCCAGATGCTGATTAGCCTGTTTTACTATGGAACAGCTCATTTTTCTTTTTTGGGAATGAAATGAAGTGCCGAATATTTCAAGCAATGTTATCTTAAAACGCCTTGGATAAACGCAGTAATCATAGAATCACATCCACTTATTCGATAAAATTGACGGAGTAACAGCACTAAGTTCTTTAGTCCTTCAGTCATAAACTGTCGCATCTCACGTTTGAATAAAACCTACACCCAAAATACATCTCTATTATTTTTCCGGTTGGTATTGACGTTTCGTATTACATAATGCAATCCACCTATTTTTGAAATATCCTTCAACAGCTGCGAAGGGGATGATGCCTATGCACTCTCTAAAAAAAATGTAACTCTAGGTACCTATAATTTCTGACTCATATCTTAAGTGCCATATGTTTAGATAGTGGTTAATTTAGTTTCTATGTATATTTTAGAACATTTTATGCTCGTTTATTGAGGAAGAATTCAGCAAACGTCACGTTTTACGTCTGCCAGTACAGCCTTACATAACTAGTGGTCTGAAATCTCACTCATGTGCGTTGTATTGAAAAGAAAAATATTTTCAATTACGCCCCCTGTAACTGAAATCCATTTGGGAGAAAATAAACGGCAGTCCAAAGCCTCAAACAGAATCCTATGACAACAAATTTGGAGTAGGCGCCGACCATACTTAGGGCCGGGATGGTCATCACACAGCTTATCTGACGCCGGCGTGTCCACAAACTCCTCTTTGCCCCTTTAAAATAAACTATAATGTAAAAAATACTCCAATAAAATCCCATCTATCGATACTTTTAGGTGGCGTGCTTTTATATATCATCGTTGTTTTATTTGTTACCAAGCGTACGGTTATCGATATGCGTACATTCTTCATCAGTGTTGCGGGTCAAGTCTATAGTGGAAGGTGCGTGAACGTGGACAAACATTGAGAACTCCACGGATATTACCTTCTTATACATTACTCACCCATACGGGTAAATTCACGCTTATTTTTTTTCTATCAACTGGTAAAGAAGACTGTGCGCTATCCTGTTTACGAAAAGTTTGTACTACTTTAGTATTATGGCATAGTCGTACTTACGTTTTCGGATTCTCATAGTTTTTAGGAGCGGCAGAAGTTTTTTATCAACTGACACGCTCGAAAATCTCCGTAAAAAAGCCTGATTTCTTGCGGCTTCTTGAATGTGTTTCTTGCAAATTGAAATGGGGAAGTGCGGCGATTGTGTGGTGATTTTCTGGCTGATTGTCGCTGTGATTGCCACAAAAATCTGAGGAGACTCCAGTAGGGCGCAATTTTCCGTCCGTCTTACGTGCACGTAAGAGGCGGTCGACTTGATATTCCGGTGGTCGAACAGTCTTGGACGAAGAAAATGTCTAATAAAAGGAGGATAATATTAGTTATATGTTAAAGATATACGTAATATAATTTCACATAGATTTAGTTCTTCCAAAAAAAAAAAAAAAAGAATTTTAGTTTTTTTTTTCTAGGAGGTCGAGGGATTCGGCGGGAAGATATTAATTGTTGGCTCAAAGGGCAGCGTGAGGAGAAAAATTACATTTCCTCATCACACTGTCAAACTATGAATCAGGATAGGGAAGGACTATAATCGTCTTCCAACAGAGCTTGATGGAAGAAATTAATGCTATTTTTTTATCTTCGCCAAAGATTTTTTGTTGTTAGATAGAATCTTTGCATCATCTTCAAATTGAGTTTAAAATAGAAAATTCAGTTCCATTCTCTCCAAATTGGGTGTGTAAAAAATTATTATTTATAATTTGGGTTAGTGAAAAATCGTACAATACCGTTTCCCAACTTACGACTAAGTAATAAAGAAGGATATTATTATCCTATATTATTAAATTCAGACTGGGCTAATGGAAGAAATAAGGTTTTCCCTATTTTTCAATTTCCCTATTGAAAAGGAATCGTCGTTTTGTCTTTTCCATATTTGGTTTAATCAGAGTACTATGCTATATTTAGCCCATCATAATAAAGGTCATTATTTTTGTTTCTCCTTTCAAGCCTTAGCTTCTACAAATAAATTACTTTTTCATTAGGTCCCATCTTGCTCTTTAGAAAGAAACTGCACTTTTATCATATTGGAATCAGCAGCTTGGAGAAGGAAATTATATTTTATCATTTCCCTCAAAACTCAAGCATCTGATGTCCAAGTGTAATATACAGACCCCCTAGTCCAGCCTTTTCTTGACTCACTTCTAAGGCTGGGAACATAATGCTGATAAAATCAACGCTGACATAAAATAAGGCTTCTAGAAGTCTGGAAAGTGGGCTGGCGTGTGTGTATCAGAACTACTGATGTTCTCAACAGTATACTCTGCAGTTTCACTCTATATAACTAAGCCTGTGTTTCTGTGCTTATACCTTTTTATATGTAGCCTATATGAAACTATACTTTTGTCCTAGTTGTTAATGTACGGTATAGTCAATTTTTCAATCAGCTTTACAAATAAGTACGAGGGTCGTTCCAAAAGTAATGCCTCCTATTTTTTTTAATTTAAGAAGTTGGAGAGCCACGAAGACGGAAGTGATACCATTAAGACGAACGACTTGTAGTGCTACAAAATTTATTATTCTATGTAGTCACTATCATTTTCAATACACTTTACCAGCGATGAACGAGAGCCTTGATGCCTCGGTTGTAAAATTCATTGCGATTACGGCGGCGTTGTTGTCGGGGAAACGCTGCCCGTGTGATGCGTCCTTTAGAGCTCCGAACAAGTGGAAGCCTGACAGTGCCAGGTCAGGACAATATGGTGGGTGAGACCGCAAGTTTAGCCCAATTTTGTCGCACATTCCATGGTTTTCAAACTTGTTTGTGGCCTGTCGTTGTCGTGTTTGCAAACGAACTGTTTCTCTTTCCCTTTTCTCTGGCCTTACACGGCAATCCGGTCCTTCAGCTTATTTCTCGTTTCAACGTAAGGGTCAGAGTTTACTTTCACATCCAACTCTGCACTTATTTAAGTCACCATTAGTCGCCGAGCGTTGCAGATGAGTTGATAGAGGCGCACTTTATTTGCCGGGGTGGTGGCTGCGCATGGGCTTCTGGAGCGCACTTTGTCCCTGATATCGCTGTCGCCACTCTGAAATTGACGAAGCCATCTTCCAACATTGCTGACATCAACTGCATTATTATTATTATTATTAAAACTTCACGCTTGAGCTCCCACGGACAGGTAATACAACCAAAATGAAGCATCTTGCAACACCGGGAAGCCCAAAACGCTGCTAAAGGAAATCCAGCAAAAAACCATGAACAGCTGCCTTAAACGCCTGCAGGCCAATAAGACAAAAAACCGATACCGGCAACAAATTCCAAACCTTAGCCGACCAGGGCACGAAGCACCGACAGAACTGATTAGTTCTGCAACAGAGAAATGAAACTTTTATGTGATGAGTGCATAAGTTCAGTCATTATAACAATGCAATTTGCAATCTTCTCGGACTCATTCGAGCGGAAAAAAATAGGAAGCATTATTTTTTGGGAACACCCTCGTAAACACATGGAGATGGTATAATTCTATGAAACACAGCTCATCGCTAGGGTTATATTCGATACAGAAAACTGTTTGATATAACTGAACATGCTACACTGCACTGCGGCTGATTATTTAGCCCCTGTATGGTATACGTTTGGCCTGCTCTCGGCTATACATATTCAGCAGTCTGCAGCCAGGGCTATTATTAAGAATTACATTTACCGAGTTAGCTGATTTTTCTACCTTGATTTGGCGACTGAAAGCGCATTTTTTTTATTTTGAGTTTGTGTTTAAGCTTAGAAAAGTGGGGCCTGAAGTGCAACACGCATTCCCGTTCATTGGTCAGGGATGCCTGTCTCGGCATGTTCTTACACCACGGAAACTAGCTTCCTCACTATACGAGCACATTAACAAAAGTATTTAGTATCGGTGCATGAGCAAGCGTGCTGCTTTTGGGACGACACTTTTCTCAGTGATATATGCAGTTGAAAATTGAAGATTCTATATTAAGCACTTTATAACCTTGAAGTATCTTTCCAGAATAGCATTAAGTTATTAATATGGTCACCGTCGATTATATCACTCTACGTATTTTACATCCAGCTGTCCAGTTGTCTTACCTCTCCCTCCTACTATTCGTCGGCTACTCGTCTCAAGATCGCCTTATTTCCGCACTAAATTGCCAAGGACGACTTCATTATTTACTCCCGTAGCCATTGTCCGGTCTCCAAAACTCCTTATTTCAGTTCCGTCAAGAGCCTTCAGGCGACTTTTATTTTGGTGCCATTTTAATATTGCTCATGTGACCCGCCGGTGGCCCATCTCATGAGAGAACTCAAGTACCCAAAAGAAGTTCTAAAGTGAGCGCTGTTTAGAGTTCTCAAGGTTCTTAGCTCGCGTACGTTTTAAAGCTGCCTACGTTTTTGTTAAGTGCAGATGAATATTCTGCGCGATTGTTGGAAGCAAAAGACCGAAGTAAACTTTGAGAGAAGACAGTCGAATCGGAAATTTGAGGTATAGGTCAAGCCTTGGTAGGTGAAGTAGGACTGAAGCATGAGATAAGGAATGGTTCATTACATATTAATAAGGTAAAAATAATTAAATATTGTGTGATTATTGTAGGCATGAAAATGGGAGGTAAACGTCTAGCGGTCATTTTTGATGAGGAAAATGAAGCTCATTTTTAAAGATGATATATTAAGGGCATATATAGCTATAATGATTCAACTTTGAGTGATGATAGTCAGCGCGGAAATGTTATATGTTGCAGACCATGGAAGTTAATATGATAAATGAACTACATTTTAAAAGTTGAGATACTAAATGTATATTGACTTGAGCCATAATTACGCAACTTAAATGAAATGGCAAACAGCAGTATATTTTGAGGGATGGTAGGCTTAATGTAAATATGTAGTGCAGCATTCACTGAGCCATACTTGATACGCAAAATAAAGCATACTTTAATTAATAGACTTCAATTTGGAAATTAAGCTTACTTTGAATGATGACGGGCTGGATAATAAAGTATTTAGTTTAAGCCTCGGTGTTGGAAATAAAAGAAGCATATTTTGCCAATTCTTTGCAATAATAAACGTAACCGGAAGTGTTGTATTGTAGAATTAGAAAATGATCTAAGTTGTCAGCGGTAACTTTCGTAATAAATAATAACATATATTATTAATAATTATAGGAGCATGTATTATCTATACATATATACTTAGTACTCCCTCTGTTCCGGAATAGTTATTCCATAGCCAAAAATTTCATTCTACATTAGCAGTTTTATCTCAGCCAAATTATTTCCTGTTTACATTAACACGTCAGGACGTATCGTTACGTAGTTCAGCCATGGCCAATACTAACCTGCTAATGTTAACAACAAATAATTAGGCAAAGATTGGTGCAAATTGAAATTTTTGGTGGCGGAACAGCTATTTTGGAACGGAGAAAGTAGTTTATTCCTCTGAAACCTTGAAAAATTGATTGGTCGCATGTGGCACTGCTCATACCAATGTATTTAATGTTTAACACAATTTCAACTTTGCTTGAGAGAAGCAAAATCTAAAACCAAATATAACATCATCAAAACTGACAGTCATAGTATTACAAACAGTAATTGCAGCATTGTAACTCATATTTGCAGTACCACCACCAATAATAGCAATATTGTAGCTAATCATAGCAATAGTATGTTCAATAAAGATGCCATTACAGTTTACATCAGCCACATCGAGACCAGTAATAACATCACGACTAATACTAGCAACATTACGAATGATGCGGGCTATATCATGATCAATGATTAATCGTAAAATTTTATTACAAATGTGAGGGTAGTTTGAAAAATATAGCCTCCATTTTTTATTCTGCCTAATGGGATCCGAGAAGCTGACAAACTACTTTGTAATAATGACTGAACTCACGCGCTCATGATCTGAAAGTTTTTTCTTTTTGTTGCAGGTATTGACGGTGTGACACTCTAACAAAGTAATCTATTTCACAGACGTGTGTCAAAAGCGTCATTGAATTCTTCCCAACGGAAAAAATGAACCAGTCAACATTCACTGGCGCCTGGTAAACGTTTACGATGCCTATGCAGGTGATATCAGCACAGTTTGGAGATGCTTTCATCGATTTCCGAGTGGCTACAGAGATGTGAGTGACAAACTGCACTTCGGACGCCAATGCACAGCTAGCCACCACCCTAGAAAACAAAGTGCACCTCGATCAACTCACCTGCACCGATCGGTGGATAACGGTGAATGATATGCGCTTAAAGTTGGATGTCGGTGACAGTGCACTGGAAACTATATTTCCTTAGCTACAATAACCTGGGTGGGCGTTGACTTTTACGACCGAGGCATCAAGGCTCTTGTTTATCACTGGTCAAAGTCCATTGAAAATCGTGGTGACTACTTAAAAGAATAATTTCGTCAGCACCATAAATAGCTCGTTTTATTGGTGCCACTTCCGTTTTCGTATCTCTTCAGTTTTTAAGTTGAAAATAGAAGGCATTACTATGGGAAAGACCCTCGTAATAGCAGAATAACGGCCAATAATAGCAGCATCCTACCGAATAATAGCAGTATCCTGAGCTATTCCAGCATATATTGTCTGCCAGAGAAGAAAGCATCAGGGGCCTATATTGCTCCTACTATCGCCGACCTGTCGTCTCTAACAGATAGATTTATCTTGAGTCCACGGGCAGGCTTTAAATGAAACTTCTTTCGAAGAAGATTTGAGAGATTTTACGAGATGCTATTGAAGAGGCGCAGAAAATTGGCCGCCACTCGCGCTATTCTGAGGGATTTCTTCTGAATGACTTGCCATGACGACAGAAGGAGCTTCATATGGTTGCGTAGCATGGCTGACCATGAGGATAGAGGGAGCTACATATGTCTGTG
>LQNS02277100.1:10193529-10242823 GCA_001587735.2 Parhyale hawaiensis
TCTTTTTCCTGTTTCTCTTCATCATGAGATTTTGCAAGTTTATGTTCAATCTCTTCCAGTTTTCGCCGGCATTCAGTTTGTCGCTGTAATACACACGATGACTTTTGGCATTTGGCTACGGCTGGCTATGACTTGCCATAAGGATAAAGGAGTCGCATAATGTTATGTACTTTTCCTGTGAACGTCTATGACTTTTCATCAGAAGAGAAATGAATCACGGCAGTAAAAAGAAAAAAGAAAAACGCTTACACACCCATAAAGAAACTTGAGGTAAACCATATTTTTTTGTACAATCAATTTTTTAGTAGATGAAAGTCTTTTGAACGAACACCACACACTTAAATAGTAAATATATACTTAGTCCTCTTATGCAAAGTAGAGTTCATACCATAGCTGTCTTTCTACTCTTCGAGAGTAAGTCCCGAGGTTGCTTTTTCTACATATAAACAGAGCGTTTAATAATGAAGGTTACTTTAAGCAGTGAAACTATCATTTCAGTGATCTAAGAAGTGTATGTATGAACAGGGTACACAAGCAAGATGGACTGGCTCGTGCCGTAGATGCATGCCATCTATTGCCCACAGGGTAGCACGGTTGCAGTCGACCACAGATCACTTTGGAGACTGTGGCGTCCTATGGGCGAAATCTTCTATAAGTTACTGCAACCTCAAGGCACTAAGGCCACTGCATCTTCAGTGACTAAGAATGATAGATATGATGACGCTACATTTTCAACGATGAAGACCTTTCTTCCATGGTTTGGGTTCTACTAAGTTAGCCTACAGTTTTGACTCCGAGCAACCAGAGGTGTGAGTTTTCATAATATTAGCACTTTATGCACACAAAATTCAACCTGGTCACTTTTCCAACGCTCTTCTCAAAACACCGTTTTCCTTGGAGTTAGTCCATTCTCAGTATAATTATAGAAAACACAAATCCTATAAATGTGTTAACATTTACTCGCTTTATTTGTTTGCTTCGACCTTGAAGGTTCAACCCTTTCATTTAAGAATATTTGTGAGTAGCTGGTTTGCTGCTTGATAGGAAAAGGATACCACATATTCATATTTTTTAACTAAATACAAAACAGCTATGAATAAATTTGCATAAAGAAATCAATAACTATATAGCAAGTACAAATTAATCCGTATATTATTTTCTAGTTATTGTAGATATCTGTATACAGCCACAACCATCTAAAGCTACAATTGCCAGAAAAAACTTTACAGGCACAATGTTCACCAACATCCAGCTGACGCTATCTACCAGCGGGTGTCATTTCAGATACAAAATTAATAGCTAAAGTCACCAATTTTATCGCTAAATATCACTAATATCAGGGCAGTGGAGTTGTAAATAGCAGGACAACATGCCAAGTGAATGAAATATGCACGGCTTCACGGCTTATCCAGCGATCAATTCGGCCCAAATAAATGCTTTAGTAGCAGCGATCTCTGGTAAACTGTGAGCCGATTTGCAGTGAAAAAGTAATCGTTGAAATTAAAAGATTAAGTTAAATGCTCGTGTGGCTCCTGAGTCATCTAACTTAAATATGTGCATTTTTAATTTCATTTCTTTCCATGAAAACTATTAAATGTTCTAAATTCCATTCATGATTTACCTATTTCTATTAAACTCCAATATATGCAATAAAACTTTTTTGATTTCCAAGTTACTGCTATATTGTACTTCTAATACATATATCTTACTATTTTATTCAAGTCCACTTTCATAGCAGTTCACTTTCTGATGTATTTTATTGAGTTTAAATTGATTAATTTCAGTTTGTTGCTCTCTCTTTATTTAATGACTACATTATTTCCGGATTTATTTTCGTAATTTATTAAGTGGGTGTTATTAAATAAGTGATAACTAAAAGTAAGAGATCAATTTTATTGCTCCAGTCTGTACAGGAAAAATGAATGCAAAAAGCTTCATTATATATTAAAGTTTATAACGCACGAACAGTAACTATCCTCAGGACTTACCGCCCTATCTACAGTACATATCTGTAAAACCCTGAATATCCCATTTGCTTGTTTGCTTGCTCGCTTGTTTGATTGGCAATCATTCACAAATCTTCGCTGCTACACATTGAGAATAACTGAGAGGAGCTCCGATAAGTTTTAGGATAGGATAGGTCATTAGTGACCCAGTGGGTCACGGGTAGTCTAGAAATTCATCATTAATGCAGAAAAGCTTAGGATATGATTTAGGGGTAACCGGAAAAAGCCCCAGTGGAAAAAAGCAAAGGTAGGAAAAAAGCCCCTGTGGATAAAAGCCCAGGTGGAAAAAAGCCACCCGGAAAAAAGCCCCAATAGGAAAAAGCCCCGCTCTTGCTTGAAGCTATATTTGAGAGCTCTATTTATTTATTTGAACTTAGCATAAATAAGTAAACTGAACTATATTGAGCTAAACTAGATATGACCCAATATACATGCATATGCGAACGTGGGTTGCAAGAACCCCAGAAATAGGTAATGCGAGGTTAAATTAGATTTAGCTCGGTGAGCTTAGGCTAGGTGAGCTTATGTAAAGTGAAGTTTTGCTAGGTAAGGTTAGGGTAGGTGAGTATAGTTTAGGTGAGATCAGGTAAGTTAAGATTAGGTAAGGTAAGATCAGGTTAAGTGAGATCAGGTTAAGCGAGATCAGCTTAGGTTAGGTAATGTGAGGTTAGTTTGGGTTAGTGAGGGCTGCGAGGCTGGATTAGGTTATACATATGTATACGAGCCCAATTATTACATTTTGAACTTGTTCTAAGTTCAAAAATCGGATATCTATGGTTATCCCTATGCAAGAAGTAAGAGCGTAACGGGAGAACTCGAGGGAAACTAGCATAAAAAAGTGACGTCAATAATCACGTCAACATCGACGAACGCGTCGGCTGAGCACCATGCAAGTTTGAATTTCATCCCTTGAACAAATAAGTAAAAGAAGAGAATATATATATAAATTGAACATGAGACAATTACATTAGCCAACAAATTTTAACTTCGTCTCTGCTATCAAGGTAAATGTTGTTATATCTTATCAATGTGAACGCTGAATCGAAATCTGTGCTTAGATTTGTAAGGGTTCTTCAGATATATGTACTTAACCTTCTCGTAAGGGAGCAAACAAACAACTGACCAACAACTGTGTTTTATTATTTAGTGGATGGACAAAAACGGTCTTCAGATGAGGAATAACAGCGTGGAACTGATTAAAATAAAGTTGAAAGAATTCCAGCAGCAAATTGCTGATTGACCAGTGTTACCAATACAACATGCAGTGAAGGCCGGTGGAAACAGCACTAGAGGCAAAATCTCGTCCGGCATGGCCTCTCTGATTCATCTTCATTCATCTGATTCATTTACACTTCGTATTTAGTTACAGGGCTCTTCACAAAACATATAAATATACCGCCGTATTTGTTGGACTTAATTCTTTCTATCTGTCGCTCCTGACTGGCCAGCTTCTTCAGTTGCACTCATGCACCAAACACTCTTAAGATGATTGTCGTCAAGTACGGAAAGTTTGAGCAATAAAAGTTCATATGATTTCTCTCGCGTTAAGAATATAACGCTGAATGCATTTTTGGTTGGGATTACGAACCCAAACTATGAAGGACCGAGGTCCGACCCCTCAAATATTTGGCTACATGCAGTGCGGTCACGAGTAAATTTCATTTTAGTCCCATTGAGTCCCTCCGTTGCACTCTCTGCTTGCTGGGCCAATCAAGTAAAAATTGCTTATTCGCGAAGAGTTATTTAATTACACAAGGATTCAAACCATTAGGAAATGTTAGGTGGGCGAGGCCTGCTTTTATCCTACTTAATAGATGTTATAAATAAACGTTAACGTCTAGTTAGCCGAGGTTAAGTAAAGATTAAGTAAGGTTAGGCCGGGTTAGGCACCGTTGAAAGAAGCTAGGTAAGGTATGTTAGAATAGGTTGGGTTGAGTTAAATGTGGTTATATTAGGCTGCGTTCAATTAGCAAAAGCTAGATCAGGTTAGGGGTTTGTTTCTTTATGTTAGGGTAGGTAAATGCAGTACAATATAATTTAACTTATTTTAATATAGTCTGCTTCAAAATAACTAAGTATGGGCAATAAAATGTACATTAGGAGATAGGCGGGAGCTTTTTCCGGGTGGCTTTTTTCCACGGGCACTTTTTTCCTCCCGGGGCTTTTTCCTATACCTGATTTAAAATAGGATAGGCCTAGGATAGAATAGTTTTTTGTGACCCATTAGGTCACGAATAGTCTACTCTTTGATGAAACTTTTATTAATATTATTATTAGTTGTATCTATTTTTCTACAATATCATTCATGCAACATTAAAAAGCCATACTTCACTCCACGTCGCTTAGTTTCTTCAGAGATAACGTTGCCAACAGCCGTTTTCTTACGAGAGGGCGTAGGGCCGGAGCAGGTAAACTGACTTTGAAAATATAAATTGCATCTAATGAAATAAATTATGAAATAAGCAAATTATTACCGAAATCATCATTGATAAAAAAAGAATTTGCAAAACAGACCGCTGCTAAAAATTATATCGAAATTCGTTGTTCTACTCTGTGCGTTGCCAACTAGTGAATTATACTTATAGTTACTATCGATTGTTGCTAAACTTGAGATTTAAATTAGTTTACACTGCAAAAACGTACAAAAAAAATTTCATGTACTGCTGGCGTTGTCTGTCTATGTGTTCGTCTGCGAGCTACGATGAATAGAGGTAACAAGACAATAACACAAGACTATAACATAGTTACAGCTCTAACTCCTAGCATGTCCGCAGTCCCGTCCGTGTATTTCTCCTTCTCGGTCAGTCAAACAAAATCGATAATCTATGATGCATATTAGCGGCGTTTTCTGTGAGTGGCCCAACTTGTATTTTAATGACTGACTAAATAAATGCACACAATCGCTGCTGCCAAGTGGGTTTTGTAGCAGTGCGTGTTTCATCTCTACGCAGTGGTAGCACTCACAGGCTGCACGCAGTGGCAACACTCACAGGCTGCACGCAGTGGCAACACTCACAGGCTGCACGCAGTGGCAACACTCACAGGCTGCACGCAGTGGCAACACTCACAGGCTGCACGCAGTGGCAACACTCACAGGCTGCACGCAGTGGCAACACTCACAGACTGCACGCAGTGGCAACACTCACAGGCTGCACGCAGTGGCAACACTCACAGGCTGCACGCAGTGGCAACGCTCACAGGCTGCACGCAGTGGCAACACTCACAGGCTGCACGCAGTGGCAATACTCACAGGCTGCACGCAGTGGCAACACTCACAGGCTGCACGCAGTGGCAATACTCACAGGCTGCACGCAGTGGCAACATTCACAGGCTGCAAGCAGAGAATTAGATCCCAGTGTACTACCTACGTGGTCTGCCTCAATTAAAGTGCGGCAGATAGGTACGGATAGGTTAGATAAGTTGAGAATAGGTTTGGATAAGTTCGGTTCGGGTAGAATAGGTTTCTATTCTAATTTTTGGTAAAGACAATAGCGAAGGTGAGTAAACCCACAGCAGTTCACAGACCGGATGCTGACTGATCACGTCAAGCGCCGCAAAGAACTTGCCTAGCTTTGAGCGAGGTTCGAACCTGCGGCCTCGAGAGTCAATGTCAGGAGCTTTTCCGAAATCTTAATATTTTAACTGTTCTTGAGTGTTTACAGTATTCCTTAATTTTGAACAGTCATATATTATCATGAGACTTTATACGAGAACATTCCTCTCTACTCATTCATTTGCTACTTTTTGTAGTGTTCTCGTTGTGTTTTAACACTAGTCCTTCATATCTGCTTATATCTATCACCCGCGAACAAACTGAGAGAGGTGATAATGTTTTCGTTGATGATTTAAGTACATGTATCCGAATGTAACTATAGTTGCCGTGTCGTACTATTGTTTTACTTGCTACATACGTAATCGTCATTCTCTGTTGTACCGCAGAGGTCTACATTCCGAACTTCTAGGATTACTGTCAGTACAGGTATAGAAAGAATAATCACGTGACAAGTAGTCAGTCATCGGAACCCATAGACAGAAGATGTTTTGGACGAACGCTCCCTGTACTGCTATTTAAATACTCGTATATTTTCTACGAATAAAGTGCCACAATACTTGCTGTTTTTGTCTTGGTTAAGTGGTCGTTACAAAGTTGTCGAAGGAGTTGAGCAATTTTCATAATTTTTTTGTAGGGAGTTTGGTGGGTTGACCTAGATGTGATCCATGCCAAGAAACCAGACCTAGCAGACCATAAAAAATGACGGCATTGAATTTTCTCCATAGCAGCGAATTTGCCTCCACCGCGGCAGATCGTCTGGAGACCGGGGCGTTCTATTTTTTTCCTATGTTATTATTGAAGAGCTAATCCATGGAGAGAATGCTGCTGTGCCCTAGCCTCGTTCATTTACCCCTACCACGGGTGATGGTCTTACGCCACCGAGGCGTTCTAGTGCAGTAGTGAGCTTATTATAAACTCAGAACACCTAGACAAATCACTACAGTTCATATTTTAACAACTGATGAACAGTACCCAAGTATTCTCTATTTACAATACCTAAAAATTGTCACAGTGTTGGTGTCAATAACATTTAACACATATCCTTTCTACGCATACACTTGTTCATAAACAGAGACACTTCATCGCATTCACGCGGTATGATGCATGAAGGTAAGGCAAAACACTGACCAGCGAACCAGACTTTGTTCATTCTCATTCTCTTCCTCCCGTTCGCTGTTTATACCCGTTCATATCCCAGCACTTAATTAGCTGTCACCAGCATAATATTATATTCCTCATACCTGATCAGTTTCTCAAGCACCAGCTAATCTGCCCCCATAGCTACAGCTCGGCAGCCATCACCTCATCATTCGTGGAAATTAACACCAAATTACCTTCTGATTGCCGCCTGCCTCTCATTAACGCCTGCATTTGAACTCAAGTGGTACTTGGCGCTGTACCGGCCATACTGGGCTGATTAGAGGCCGCTTTGAGGCAATGCTCTCTAAGGCTTAACTGCCTGATTAACAGTGAGTTTCTACTTGCCTGATATTAGGTGATACTAATCTATCTGTTATTGTATGGATTAGTAACCGTGCGCTTAAGCTTGTCTTCAGTTAGGCAAAGCTCTAAACCATGCCTGTATGATTAATCGTTCTTTGCCTCTTGTCTGATAGTAAGCAATGCTAGTCTTTCTGACATGCTTTTTGTAGAGCAAAAGCGAGATTAATTTTACGTTCAGTGGAGCGTTGATTGAAAATCATATCTGGATCAGCATATGAGTAACCTTATACCTGAATAAAACAATGCTCCAAATTATGCCTTTGTTATTAACTTTGCTTTCTCATTCGCCTGAAATGAGGCAATGTTTCATATACGCCCTTTGTCATGAAGTGCTTTTTCCACTTCTAAGAAAAGAATCAACGCTCCAAATCTTAGCTGGATCAGTGATCGCTTTTCCACTCGCCTGAAATGAGGCCACGCTGGTCAGTCGGTTATGCTTGGTATAGTGGTAAATTAAGGTAATGATGCTAAGGAATGCGTCAAGAAGCCTTTCTCTCAACAACAACATTTACAAAAGGTGTGACAGCAAAAACTGGTCGAAAGTAAACGGTTGTGACTAAAAATAATAGCACAAAATTGTGCAACAATAACATCACGACAGGATATATTTATTTTCAAATTTCAGTTAGTATCATAGATAACGCAAATATTAGCGACTTCGTCATTATAGCATGACTATTAAAAAAATTCAAGATAGGTCAACTGTCTTGTGAGCATAGTGTAACCAGTGTCGCTTCTAAGTCTGTATTGTTTACCAGGAGAATATTTTGTCTACTTACAGGGATATTGGACCAAATAAGTTTAGAGAAGGTATCCTTTCATGCGATTTTCTACGTTTCTTTATCAATTATTATTTTTTTAATCATAACCGCCTATACATTCGATTATTTTTTCCGTCGCTAACTTAGGTAGTACACTAGAATTTCATGTACACCAGGACTAGCTTTCCCTTCATCTCTCATTCTCGATTAATCCTGTTTGTTACCCACCGTCTTTATCCTTATATCTCTCATTGCCATCCTCCCCTTTTCCCTTACACGCACACACACACGTACACACACACGTACACACACCCCCCGTCCAGCTGCAGCTGCAGCCGACAAACTTCAGCAGTTCCCAGCCCTGGACTTAAGTGACAGGCTACGGCTGTTCAGTTTGCAGTCAAGTCCAGCAAGTGGTGCGAAGCTGAAAGCCGGAATTCTAAGGCGGTCCAGCTAGAATAACGAGGCCGGAATACGAAAGGCGGATGAGCTTAAGTCTCTAACAAAGCCTGGGAGTCCACACAACTAGACGCTGCCTACTGACTTTAAGAAGGCAAACTCTGCATTTGCTCTGTGATAGATAGACCAGTGGTTCATTCTGCCACTGCTGACAGTGGATGGTAAGAGGAACTTGAAGCAATAGTAGTGTTACAAGCTAATGGACTTAGTCCAAAGTGTAAAATTTGAGTGGCAGTTAAAAAATAAAAGACTCAATGTTGTTCAAACAAAGGTTTTAAAAAGATACAAAACTGTTTTTGAAGTGAAGAAAAAAGCACGAGTATTAAGAAAGCAAGGTCAGAATTAAAGAGTACAAAAGCCAGACTTTGAGAAGACAAAAATGTAAGTTTAAGATAGAAAAAAAAGGGAGGAAAAAATAACTTTGAGAAAGCAAGACCTGGTTAAAAAAAAAAAAAAAAAACGCTGGCTCTGAGAAAGCAAAAGCTTGGCTTTAAAAAAGAGAAAGGCTAACGTGAGGTAGGTGAAACCTGACTAGGCGCACAAAATCCTAGATTTCAAAATACAAAATTGTGTTTTTAAGAAAGCTCAAACCTTACTTTTGGAAGACAAAATCCTAGCAGAAAAAAGGCAAAAAATTAGATAAATGGCTTTAAAACATGAAAAATCTAAGTTTAAGAGGTAATACCCTGACTATGCAGGGGCAAAAATACCTGTCTTTTAATTCTCAGTACTATATAATAATTCTCGTCGTGTTTTTATTTATTTATAAGTATATTTATATCTTTCCTGTCACGCTGTATAGGAATAAGATAGGAGAAAATTCAGGTACCGAAGACGGTATCTTGGATACGGGGGTCGCACTTGGGTGCTCCGAATGAGGGACCTCAGCCTGCCTGCATGATCGTGTTTGGACTTGTTCATTTTTCAAAGGTGCTACGAGAGATATCACTTAACTACGCCTCATTATATACTGTCTTACTTGACTGCTTCATGGTCTATCATAGAAACAAATTAAAGGACTTCTTTGCTTATGTGCTCAACAGTTTTTTAAAACCGTTCACCTTCCAGTGAAATCCAAATATACATACACAGTAAGTGACTCTTACAAGCTGTAAAGAAAAAACGCCCTCCTTTACTTTTGCGTTTTAAGGAGCATCGGTCCTTATCCTGTATAATTTTGAGTGAGTTGATCTTTTTTCTTTGTACTGTAGACTCCACTTGAGAAATGTGGTACTTTTTGCTGGCTCATCTACTCTACGAAAAGTACTTTCTGACCTTGTGCTCGGATTTTTTCACTGTCTTTCTTATTTGAGTACCAATTTCACAACTGACCCTGTATTTAAAAAAAAAAAAACAACCTTTCCTCGAGATAATATGTTCTATTCTGTCAAAAACACATTTATTTTCTTTATTCTCAAGTATTTTCAGCTTAGACTTTCATGTTAATTTTCTATACAAACTTCAGCATTACCACCTATAATCTTTACAAGTGTAGGGAAACTAACTCTGTCATATTTTCTAAGACACCCTTTAATTTGCCCAAATTAAAACTATATCGCCCTATTGAGTCCAGAGGAAAAATATAGCATCTTTGGCTGGCCATTTTCGTATTATTGCTTTATTTTCCCCGATAAACCAAACAAACTAAGTAAAGTAACTAATAACTTTTGCTACAAATGCCATTACTACAATTATTTTATAGAAATTTTGTTAACATATTTTAATGCCCTCCTTTCAAGTTTTTACCCTGTTATATTATTTTTGTCTATGTGAAATGCACGTTTCTTTAGAAAAAGGGGGTCAAAATCGCAACTTTTTGTTGACCATCCTTTTGTCCGAAAGAAACATCGATGTGTCGATTTTTTAATATGTTTCATGACAATTTTACAAAGTTTAAGTAAGTTGATCCATTATCCATAGGTAAAGCTTAGGTAAACTATTCACCATATGCTGCTCGGCAACAAAGTATCCCTCCATCAGTGCACCGCGAAGTAACTTACCTTAATAATCCAATGTTTTTCATCTCTCTTTGATAAAGTCTAAAGTGACCCATTATCCATAGAAAGTTCAGTCAAAAACTCTCCATATTTTGCCTGGCATGCTCGTGCCAAATAAAATATCCATATGTCAGTGCACCTCGATATACCTTACCATACTAATTTTTGTCGCTTTTCTATAAAGTCACAGTAATTGACCCATTATCCATAGATTGAGCCTAGGCGAGAAATTCACCACATTTTGCTAGCCATCCTCAGCCGCCTTTAAGAATGCCAGGCATTTAAGCAAAGGCGAGCTGGCCGCTGGCCATCGCGGCTACTTCAGCACAAATTGGCCAATTAACATGGTAGGAGGCAATGGTCAAACTTCTGTATAAACTTAGCCTTGGAGTGAACTCATGGACAATCGCGCCCTTTGTTATAAAGGGCACGGCAAGCTGGAGAGGAGCGTCTTGTTATTGCACCAGAACTCTGCATAACATCTCTAATATTGCTCTAATTTGGCCGGGCTACGAAAGTTATACAATGTCCTGCGAGCCGGGCGATAGTATTCAACTTTAACAGATTATACTTGAGCGCTTGATTGTTCAGCTCGCCCTGCTGCTTCTGTAATTACGACGCCAAATATTAAAGCTAAAGGATTTTAATAACTTTGGGACTTGGGAAATATGAGACTAATAGATTCTACTTGAGAATTTGATTCGGTAGCTGGCGCCGCTGTTTCTCTAATTACGACACAAAATATTTAATATTGAAGGATTTTGTTAACTTTGTGACTTCGGGATAGTTAAAAGAATATTATATTATTATAATCAGTAGTTTGTTATTCTACTCTCGCTACTTTTGTAATTGTAATACCAAATTACAAAGATAACGGATTTTAATAGCTCTGTAACTTAAGATTTGGAGCCTATCGTGCAATATTTGAGAGCTTGATTAGCCAACTTACACCGCTCTCCTACTTACTACGCCGAATATAAAGCTAAATGATCTTAGCAGATCAAGGTGGGGAAAATTATTATGAGATTAAAATTACTTAATTGCGCCAAGAGTTATGTGGTTCATATGCTTTGATGTTTATGAAGTAATATTATACCGTATCATACTAGCAATATATTTCGACGGTGTAATAGTGTAAAATTATGGTATTGTATTTTTCAAGATATCAAAACCATACCAAAATGCGGATAGTATAAGTACCAATTTATGCGTTATACTGAAACCAATAATAATAAATGTCTACTGTACGTGAGCAATCAATGCAGTTTTATGACTATAATAACATATTACTAAGTCAAAGCTTCTTCTGGAAGAGAAAATGTTACTGCTATTATAAAAGAGTAAATGTCGATTCTAAATATTATTTAAAAAAATCATTATTATCAAATCAAGAGCTCAAGGATAAAAGATTGAAGAAAAGGAAAAGATGTATAGTAGCACGTATATATAATTTATTTATAACATAATAATCACAACTACTACTAGAAATGGTAATTAGGTAGTATTTATCAGTTAATCTTAATAATCAACCAGAGCACTCCCAGAGCTCATACCTCCGCCAAGCAAAGCAGCGGTAACGGAAAATTCAAGCTGATTCTGAAACCAAGATTATCATCGAATCAACACTAAAATCTAACAATTTGTGACTTTTGATAGAATTAACAGCTTCTGTCATTTTTAATTTATTATTTTTTTAGTTATACTGCTCACGAACATTTTAACAAATAGAAGTCAAATACACAAACGAACCAACTGATCATCACCAAAATTTAATCAATTGCATCTTTTAACATCATTAACAATTCCTGAAAATTTCATAGTGATCCATTAACAATTTATTGAGTTACTGCGTTAACAAACAGGAAATCATACACAGTGACAAACAAACGAATGAGCAAACAGATCGTCACAAAAATTGATCATTTACTCTTTGAAATATGCATACCCCATAACTCAAGTAAATTTCTTGAAAATCCGCCAATTACTTTTTAAGCTATGGTGCTGACAAAAAATGGGCAGACAAACAGATAAAAGGATGGACATATCTTCACCAAAAGTTAATCATCTGCTCCCCCTCAAATATTAAACAATCCATAAAAGTTTAATCAATATCCGTCCACAACTTTTTGAGTTATCTTGATGACAGACAGAATAACAGGCAGACTGACGAACCCGACGAAAACGTAACCTCATTGGCGGAGGTAGTTAAAATCAGATGGGAGAAGAAATTATTTAACGCCTGTTAATTATTAAATTTGTCATCTAATTAAAATTCATCATCTAAAAATAAGTGAAGCGTTGAGTAACACATATCAGTGAACCGCAATAATTACACAAAAGAAACAATATGACAAAGATTTTTTTTGCATCTTCTCCAAAGAACAAAAGTGATAATGCAGAACATATAAACCAGGTTTAACAACCAATCAGAAACCAATGAAAGACAGCAGTAAGCATTAATTATCACAAATATCTAATCAAAAACCAATACAAGAAGGCGCATTCACCTATACTAAACATGGCCGCCCAGTCCAAAATCATCATTCAGGCTTCCTCATGTGCCATTCCAATCATGGTGAATTCAAATATTATCCTTTGATGAACAGATGATTTCATTTGAATGCTCGGAGCGAATTTCAATTCTCTCTTCTATTAGGGAATCCATCATTTCAGACGACACAGAAGAGCATTGCACAGGCGCGCTCGCAACAATAAAGGCGTGGAGACCTCTTGGTATTGTCTACTATGATTAATGCCGAATTATAATTGCGTACGCCTGAAATGGGATGAAAATAGAAGGAGGGAGATGGCAAGGAATATGGCTTTAGGGTGAGAGGGCTTCCTCCAATTGTATCAAAGGTTTCTCGTAGTGAGACGGGGGCTCTAAGGACCAGTGGCCGGTCTTCTCTTGTGTAATAATGATATGCTTCGAATTTAATTTGGCTTGTAAGGGGACATAAGACATGCTGTGTGTTTATTTTGGGTTGTAAGGGGACATAAGATATTCTGTATGTTGAATTTGGCTTATCAGGGGACATAAGATATGCTGTATGTTTAATTTGGCTTGTCAGGGGACATAAGATATGCTGAATGTTTAATTTGACTTATTAGGGGACATAAGATATGCTGTATGTTTAACTTGGCTTGTCAGGGGACATAAGATATGCTGTGTGTTTATTTTGGGTTGTAAGGGGACATAAGATATGCTGTATGTTTAATTTGACTTATTAGGGGACATAAGATATGCTGTATGTTTAATTTGGCTTGTCAGGGGACATAAGATATGTTGTTTGTTTATTTTGGGTTGTAAGGGGACATAAGATATTCTGTATGTTTAATTTGACTTGTCAGGGGACATAAGATATGCTGAATGTTTAATTTGACTTATTAGGGGACATAAGGTATGCTGTATATTTAATTTGGCTTGTCAGGGGACATAAGATATGCTGTATGTTTAATTTGGGCTGTAAAAGGACATAAGATATGCCGTATCTTTAATTTAAGTTTTAAGGGTACATAAGATATGCTGTATGTTTATTTTGGCTTGTAAGGGGACATAAGATATGATGTATGTTTAATTTGGCTTGTAAGGGGACATAAGATATGCTGTATGTTGAATTTGGCTTGTCAGGGGACACAAGATATACTGTATATAAAATTTTGTTTTTCAGGAGAATAAGATATGCTATATGTTTAGTTTGGGTTGTAAAAGGGAATTTAATAAGTACTGTATGTATATTTTGGGTTCTAAAGGGACGTAAGATATGCCGTATCTTTAATTTACGTTGAAGGGGGACATAAGATATGCTGTATGTTTAATTTGGCTTGTTAGGGGACATAGGATATGCTGTATGTTTAATGTGGCTTGTAATAAGACGTTAGATTTACTGCATGTTAAATTTGGCTCGTAAGGGGACATAAAATGAGCCTCGTCTTTGATTTGGACAACGAGGGAGCATAGGATGCGTTTTAGGCTGCAAGAGCACTAAGATATATTTTCTTTTAAAGTTTGGAAAGCAACGGAGCATAAGAAACACTTTGTTTTCATTATAGGCTCACTCTTTGGGATGAGTAAATTAAAACTTCAGCTTGAGCAGCATAAGATACTCCTAGTTTTTATGTTAACTGAACAAGACAGCCTTTGTCTCTCATTTGGACTGCACAGATGCAGGACACATATTTTGCCTTTAGTCTGACTTGCAAGAATAAATAAGATGCATCTTTTCTTACACTTTTTTGGTGCATGGGAACCTAATACATGATTTTTACTTGAGCTGCAGGAGAGCACTAGGTACGTATTGGGTTGCAACGGGACTTAAAAAAATGCCCTGTTTTTAATCTGAGTGGAAGAGGATCATGAAATATACTTTGTAATAAACATCGCAAGTAAATATAATATAATGTTTACAGACTTGAAAGCATGACAACTTATAAATCTACTCTTTGACAATAAATTTCTCAGGATGAGCTTTTGATAGGCCGTTTAATTGTATTGTCCACTTCGACGAAATGTTACGTAGTTGCAATACGTAATAATATATCTAAGGACATTAGACATTTGGATAGACAAATATATAAATTTACTGTAATATATACTCAACATGAAGATCCTTATAGTAACTCTACACGATGGACACAGTAAATTATTAATTATATTCAGTTCAATAAAAGTCAGATTTAAAATCAAATAAATATATACTTTATCTCATAGATAATTTCTAGATATGGTGAAATCCTTCAACTCTATTGTTTATACTGTTTAAAATTTTACACGTTCCACAGTATAGCTCAGGTAATCAACAAATGAATTTAAATTCATAGAACGGTAAATATGTATATATATATTATATCTATAATTTACCAATCAGCTGGTAATATTATTCCTTGCCCTATATAACAAAATGCCCACGTGTTACATAATTTCTGTTCGTCTATTCTAATGGCTGCGTACAACGAAGCAGACTCCCATTCGTTTAACAGAAATTCTCTATAAGGTAAAAAAAAATATATTTTTAATCCACTCCACTTTTCACCTCCCAATAATGACCTTTACGCTGGGAAATGCAAATACTGCCTTAAGGAGTGGAGGCACTTATATTATCAGTTAAATGCGAATATGTTGTCTACAATGAAATAAAATATGTATATTTTCCCGCTACATTTACGTATTGATGAATCCTCTTCAATCTAAAACACTTTCCAGTGCATTCCAATAGTGTCCGGACCTAGGGAACGCCAACAACCTAAGAACTTTTCAGCACATGACTGTAACGTCCGGTCCTCAAGAAGGCCCAACAACCTAAGAACTTTTCAGCACATCTAGGTAATGTCCACACCTAGGGAAGGCATAACAACCCAAGAACTTTTCAGCACATCTCGGTAATGTCCACACCTCAGGAAGGCATAACAACCCAAAAACTTTTCAGCACATCTCGGTAATGTCAACACCTCAGGAAGGCATAACAACCCAAGAACTTTTCAGCACATCTCGGTAATGTCCACACCTAAGGAAGGCATAACAACCCAAAAACTTTTCAGCACATCTCGGTAATGTCCACACCTCAGGAAGGCATAACAACCCAAGAACTTTTCAGCACATCTCGGTAATGTCCACACCTCAGGAAGACATAACAACCCAAGAACTTTTCAGCACATCTCGGTAATGTCCAGTCCTCAGGAAGGCTCAATACTGCCGTTTGCGGTGAAGGCCTAGAAAATCAGATGCAGATTGGGGAAAGAAGATCGGGAGAAGAGCAATAAATTCTCCGACGGAGAAGCACTGAGGGGCCGAATAAGATTGGGAATCGGAAAGCGCAACCCTCGGTTGCTCTTCGGTTGAGAGAAGCTATAGGATTTTTACGGGAGATCTATGGCCGGCCCCCCCATGGGCTGCTGTAGCTCCGTGTGAATGTTGTGCTGCTTGAGATAGGCCTCGAGTTTTGTCGTTTTTAGATGGTAGGCTTTGACATCTCATGAATTGAAATTGAAGACTGAAATTTTGCCGTGTTTGAAATGGTCTCGAGCCATTTATGGGACCTGATTTCAGTATTTACAATTTCTAAGATTCTTTCTGCTGAACGCAGGATATTGTTTTTAACGGGGAAAGGGATATAAAATTTTGAGCGCTAGTTCATATGGAAATATTTTTATTGAAATAAGACTGTGGTTCTTTAATTTGTGGGAATTAAGATGAAGAAAGCATCTTAAACATGAAATGTGGTTTGCTATTTTTGCTATTATAAGGATATCTAAAATTTTTAAGAAGTCAGAGCGTCGATCCCTGTTTTAGTAGGTATTTTTTATGCTTAAAATTACTTTTTCTCGCGTGTCTTCCAGTTTTTTTCTTGAATTCTTTCCAATCATTTGAGGGCTCCACGGTACTTCTTTCATAAGTTTCTCCCACATTACCTTCTCCTCACTACACTGCGTGAGCTTTGCACCGTCACGTGAAGTGACCTCCCGACGCCTGCTGCTGCAGACGCGGCCTGGTGCTCTCACCTGACGAAGTGCGCTTTCTTTCACTCGGTTCGCTGCTACATAATCTAATCTGATTAGCTTTAATGAGTAGTAATCTTCATTTCTGTGTGTTTCATTTACCATTTTTAGGATATAATCCAACGCTGATTATTCTTGAGACAGTATTACAATCAGCAGAGGAGTATCTTGTGGTAATGCTTGCTGAACAACGGTGGTGACAGGATTAGACGGCAGAGCTGAGTCCAATCTTGCAAACTACGAATTTCACTGAGCACTACTACAAGTTTTCCTCTGTTTACCGTAATGCTGAAGTCTAATCCTATAAATTACCACGTTTAATGAATAATACTACAAGCTTCCCTCGGTTTACCGCAATACTGAGGTCCAATCCTGCAAACGGTGATGTTCAGGGAGCATTAGTACAAGCTTCCCTCTGTTTACCGTAATGCTGAGGTCCAATCCTGCAAACGGTGATGTTCAGGGAGCATTAGTACAAGCTTCCCTCTGTTTACCGTAATGCTGAGGTCCAATCCTGCAAACGACGATGTTCAGTGAGCATTACTACAAGCTTCCCTCTGTTTAACGTAATGCTGAGGTCCAATCCTGCAAACGGTGATGTTCAGGGAGCATTAGTACAAGCTTCCCTCTGTTTACCGTATGCTGAGGTTCAATCCTGCAAACGACGATGTTCAGTGAGCATTACTACAAGCTTCCCTCTGTTTACCGTAATGCTGAGGTCCAAGTAATGGCAAGGGCCAAAGCGAGGGAAGCCTTCAAGATAATGAGGCGGCGGTAGCCCTCGGGGGACTGGTGCGTGAATGCCTTCGGTTGATGAACCTGCAGGCCGTGGTTGCCGAGGGCCCAAAATGAGAAGTTGTTGGTCAATTCTGGTGCTGGCCGAGGATTAAATCCATTGAGAGAAAAGTTATTGTGCATCAATAATAACACATATCTTTATTAAGTGAAACGGTTAATTATTTCATTGTATAATGGTTTGAATTGTGTTTGCTAATACGAGTTGATTTGATAGATATGCACTAAATTAGAGCCTGTTAAAGCATTTAGTAAATAGATATTGCCTGATTCTTCGTTTAGTTTAGCTCTTAGTTATTCCACGCGTGATGGCTTTTTGAGTACATTTGAAGAGCGAATATCGTTCATGAACTAGCAATCGAAATGCCAAACTTAGATACGGTCGGAGCTAACACTTGGGTTACTGGGGCACGGTATCTTAGGTTACTCTTATAACGATTGAACAATCCAGAAGTGGGTCGGTCAAACGTGGATGCTGCGATATCTTGCTTACTAAACACTCAAACTGACCAGTAGTGAATTAATGGTTTCGGCCTTTTGATTATGTAAAAAAAAAGTCATGAAACGGTTCCGCTACTGCCCAAGCCTCAAACACGTTGGGAAAAGAGGCATAAAATAATAATAACAATAATAAATAATGCATAAAAGACAGCAAGCTCAACTAGCTAATTGCGTTCAGGGTCACACTCTACAATCGCACGCTCACTTTAAGAGCAGTTGTTCAGCTTGCTTGAAGTCCCGATGTATAGTAAAAGTCAGTAGCACGAGCGACGTGCGAGCTGAATGCCCGATCATAAGTTGAGTGTTCAGTTGCACAGTGTGATCCCTGCTCGCGTAAGATAACATAATCTATGAAGTGTAAATTATATTTAACGCTGCGTTCAGTTAACCGGCGAACTCAAAAACAATCTAAGGTTTGGCTTGTATGGGACTTTGAACATGCGTCCTTGCGTTAGTGTCCATTTGTCTTTTCTCTCTTGGATCTCAGTGCTTTACCCATAACCGCTTACCCACGAGAATTCAAAAACTCAATGATGCTTCGTCAATTCTATATTCAGCTGTTTAAACCGAAATTGGATTGTTTTTAGCACCTGTAGAACGATTCAGAGTGACGATCCCAGAGCTCCTTTCTGATGTGCCGGACAAGTCAAGCCTCGAGACCTTAATTTGCTGGCCTATTGTTCGAGCCCTTAATCAATTTAATCCAGCGCACGCTGTCACCGATGCCCAATAGAACCTTAAAAACCACCCACGGTATAATTATTAGTATTATTATGACAAGAAAATGACAATTATTCAGTCAGTTCTGATGGTCACATTATTTTATTACTGAAAAGATAAGCAAAATATTAAATATAATATCTTATAACTAGCATACAAGAAGAGTTAGACAAGCTCCATAAAGTATCTTGGAACATCCACTTGGATTGTTTACTCTCCCTTTTTTCTGGAAGCCTTTTTATTTTGTCGCACGATTTCAAAATTTTAACAATTTTCATACAATCTCGGCGGGTATTGTTTATGAACAATGCTTGCCCTAGTCCATTCCTTCCCTCCCACTTCAAGTTATTTTTTTCTTCATCTTTATTGCTTCCTCTTTATTTTCTTCCTCTTTATTTTCTTCCTCTTTATTTATTCCCACTACCTTTGTTTTGTTACCATCTCTCAATTACGGAAATAGCCAACAACGGGTGGAAGCTTGGGCCTGGGAGGCTCTCTTAAATGGACCTGTTTGTCAGTCTGCTGCCTACGATCAGCTGCAATCATTTTCATTTCTTCGCCTTTCTCCAATTAGCTTCCCGTATCCTTAACTATTTGCTTCACGCTCCTTGGTCATATATTTTCACCTGTTTTTTGTTACATTTCCATTCATAGTTCCTTATTTCCTTCTCCGCCCCCCTCTCATCCCGCTTTTCCTTCACTTTAATCACAATTTCCATACCATTTCCAAACTTTTCTCTATTGTTTTTAATTATATTTGTATCTGTGCTTTGTTTTACTTTTTCATCCTCATCCCTTTTCCTCCATTCCTTCACGAACTCTCTTGAAATGTCACTTTCCCCCAAATAATTTCCCATAACCTCATTTGCAATTTCATCATTACCCTCAGTCCCTTTTCCATTATCAACTGTCATTCTCATTTTAGTTTATTTCCTAATTCGTCAGTTTCCTCACTTGCTCATCTTCACCCTCATTTCCTTGTATTTAAATTTTATCTTTCTTTCCATTATTTCACTGTCCTTATCCCATTTCTTCCTTTCCCTCGCCTACCCTCCCTTACCCTCACTCTCCCCTCTCTCATTAGACGCTGCCTGCCATCTATGCAATTTGCCAGCATTCTCGCCGTGTCCACTACACGCTTTGAAGAATATCGAGCGACCACGCAGCTGCATCTCACTTCCCGCGTCCCAAAATTTCCCTAAATATCCCTTTCTAAATCCTCCCCAAAGTTCCTAATGTATGCTACTCATCTACCAGCTCCTGTATCTATCATTTTCGTGCTATATGTAGGAGATGAATGTTCATAAAACATAAATTTCAATGCAGTTGTGATCGAAGAAAACAGATTTCATGTCACGTGAACGCAGCCGCAACGCAAGGAGAACTCCATAATCGCGGTCATCTTGGAGACCATATCAACATTATGGTTTTCCAGGGATATATAATAGTATCATTGCATCTTCAATTGCACAAATGGTAAAATAATTACTGCATGCTCTTTACTGTCTACTTAGTTTGACAATAGACTTTCAGTAAATGCTTTTAAACTCGAAAAAGAGTTTGCGCCACCAAAGTGACCAGTCGTTCGCGAACTTAAGTTCCCATGTTAGCGAGGCTTCGCAAATTGAGACGCGCATTCACAGGCCCAAATTTCCTTGCTACTTCCTAATGAACTCCACCAAACTACTCGCTAGGAAGGCAGTAACTTGTTGTAGCTATGCAAGAACGTCCCCGTATAGGCAAGTGTCTGTTTGGGTTAGAGGAAAAAGAGCCTTTCAGTAAATTTGGGTGGATTTTAGAGTTAATTGTATTCAAATTTCTTCATTAGGCCAGATGACCAGGCCTTAGGCCTAGCGGCAGCAGCAGCAGCAGCGACAACAGCAACAAAAACATAGAGGGACGAAGCCTTAGCTGCAGGGAGGAGGGAGGTGGACAAGTTAAAGAGAGAGATAGAAAGAGAGAGAGAGGTAGAGAGAGAGAGACAGCAATTATCTATTAAACAATTCTGGCTGCAGTTGCTCTATACAGAGCACTCTGCTATACTGCTCATCTAATGAACTCGTTTCATGAATAGTCTCGCAAATTATTTCCGTGATGACCATCGCAATAATCAGACCTGGAGCTTGGATCNGAGAGAGAGCAATTATCTATTAAACAATTCTGGCTGCAGTTGCTCTATACAGAGCACTCTGCTATACTGCTCATCTAATGAACTCGTTTCATGAATAGTCTCGCAAATTATTTCCGTGATGACCATCGCAATAATCAGACCTGGAGCCTGGATCGCTGGCCGGTCCAGAGAATCTCTGCATGTATTAACTGAGATGAGATGTGTCCAGTTGAAATGAGAGGTAACAGTTACCAAGCTTTTAACAACTGGTATTCTAAATATTGTATTAGTTCGTGAATACTTAAATTGCTCGAATATGTGAGCTTATGGTAATGAAAATTGAGTTTACTGGCATGAGGAGGCATCAGTTATGTAGTTTTTAGGGAAGGTAATTGTATGCACTGCTAACATTTGAATAAGCCAAACATAAATTCCTGTATTTTTTGCAAAAAGCTTATCGCTTCAAGGAATAACAGGAAGAAGAAGCTTTAGTTACTATGACTTCTCGGGAAAGTAATTCTCAATACTAAAATTATTTAAAAAAAAGGATAATAAATTATTATTGTTGTTGGTATTATTACCATCAATATCAGTATTTTCATCGTTATCATCATCATTAGCCTATTGTTATTATGATAATTAAAATAGTTTATGTAATAAAAACTGTTGTGCGTTTATATGTATATTTGTTTATATATTTTACGTACTGTATCTTTTGTGTTACGGTCTTAACGAAATGGATAGGCAATAAACAGTCGCTTCCAGATTTTGTAATTGTTTTTGCGTTTTCACGCAGATCGATAGCCACAAATTAAACCAAGTTACCAGAGTCAGTAAGGAATCCTTATCCTTTCAACTGAATGCACTATACTTGCTCAGCCAACGCTGAAATCAAAACAATGAAGATATTAATAACTTCTCTAAGCACTGTCATGGAGTATGATTTTTGGGTGCCGGTAAATTGGTCAAACTCCATTTGTCTAAACCAATTTTATCTAATGTAAAATTCGTTTAAGGAACAATAATTCATCTAGTCTTAATTCGTCTAATGTAAAGTTCGTGTAAGTAATAAGTGATCTAATCTGTATACGAGGTTGTGTAAAAGAATACAATTCCTTTTTATACTATAATAAACAAAAGTACATAAAGTTTGGAAGTATGCAATAATACAAGGCTCGCGCACCTTGGTAAAGAAAGAGTCGATTATAAGATCATAAAAAAGCTAGCGTTTATAAATTTATCTATGAAACACAATGTAATATACATACCTAGGTTAGGTTAAGACAGGCTATGTAAGGCTTGGTTAGGTTAGGTTAGCTAATTTACTTTAGATAAAGTAGTTTTACACAAATTATATGAATTGTTCCTTAGACGAATTTTGCATTAGATAAACTTGTTTTAGACGAATTGAGTTAGATCAATTTGCTTAGACGAATTGAGTTGGATAAGTTATCCTAGATCCCTAATTTTTATCATTTTCTCCATGCACTGAAGCTATATATATTATTTGCTTTCAGTTCACAAAGTACAAATTATTAAGTATGATGATCAACGAAGCACAGGAGAAGTAATTTTTTCACGATGCCCTGTACGCGGAATTACTTTTTCAGTTTACTTTTTTTCCTCTGATGGAGCAGTTTTCACCTGTGCGTAAAATATCAGTGTATTGAAGGTGTATTATAGCGTAGACAGGGTAGGCAGCGGGGAATGCAATTATATTCAGTGATGCTTTACCTTTTGGTAATATAAATTGTTTTGTTCATGTTCTTTAAGGGAAGGAAAGACTGGATCAGATGAACTGAAGCAGAGAGCGCTTATCGCTTAGGACAGTTTGAGTCGGCTGTTGTAGCGTATCCTTCACATTAGTAACGAAAGTAAGATCAACGACTAGGGCTTATCACAAATTTCTTGCTGCCATTTTTGACAACGCGGGTATTCCAGCATTAGCAACAAATAACGATGGTAACTAGCGGGAACCTGTGAAAATTCTACAAAATAAAAGTAATGATCTTCAGTGATGTCTCAGACCCGCAACATCCTAATTTTCCTCTAATACTGAAGGAACGTGTAGAAAATCTAATGAACAAAAGACTTTTTCTTCAATTATGATGCCCTCGTACCCGCATTATCCAAACGAAGGGTGAAAAGTGTTCCAAGTCAGTCCGTGAATCTTTTATCTTAGACCTACGAGCAGTAGCAGCCTGAATTATAATTTGACTCCTTCTCCTATTGATTCCTTCTCAGGTCGTATCGACGATACCTCAGTGATGCCCTAATTTCCCCTTATCTGATACTGATAAAAGCGTCACGGTTGTACTAACTAATTAACTAACTAACATACTAACTAAAAGACTGACTAACTAACGAAGAGATAAGTAAAATTATTAAGTAGATAATTGTTATCATTATCATATTCTGTTTATTTCTTGCGGAACTTATTAGCGTTCGAACGACTTATGGTTTGATTTTATTTTATTTTTCTGTACAAAGGAGAGGTAGGGCCTGCTTTGGAGCATCTGTGGTGTCGTTATTAACAAAGACAATGAGAGGTAAAAACGTTCTTAATACCTTTTCAAAAATACAGTAGCATTTGAAATATGCATGTATGTGTGTCGTCTTGGTACTGGGTGTTTTCTAGAGGAAAAAAGGGCAGTTTCGGCATGCGTGTGAGAGAAAACAACTGCAAACACCGAACCGTTTCATGATACCTTGTCAGCCATGTACCAAAAATATTTTCTCTTTTGACAGGTGCGTGAAGGCAAATGCTAATTAAGTGCAAATACCGTAATATTTCACAGTAAAGCGTCCGCTCGGAATCTAAAAGCTATATTTTTGTATTTACATGTATCTGTATGAGGGTCTTCTCCGAAATAACTTCAAACCGCAATACTTCCTTATAATAATAAATAACAATAATAAAGTTTATTAATATACTGTGGCATCAATTCCTTCCTTCCTATTTGGAAGTCAAGTAAGATTTTTTTTTTTTTTTTGTCCCTCTTACATGTGTGGGCAACATTACGTTACTCTCGTACCTGCAAGTACTTCGATATTTCACAATACCTTGGCAGTCTGGAAGCCAAGCAATACATTTTCTCCCATTCAATATGCGTGTGTGACAGAAAATAACTAATTTAGTGAGATATTTCCAAACACCTTCTCTGTATGGAAGCCAAATATTGTTCATGTTTCCCTATCCAAGTGTGCGCGAGAGTTAAGGACTAAATAACTACAAGCCACCGAATTTTTAACTTCACAGAACATTGTCTCACTTGTACTCTAATATATATATTTTTCTTAATTAAACGTTCATTTGCTATACTGACGAAGATACAAAGCTCTTATTATCAACATTAGATCAAAATGAGGACAAACCTCCGTATACTTTGCAGCATTTTCTGCTCTGCTTCGATTTCCAGGCGCTCCATGTTCCAGGCGCTCACTGTTCCAGGCGCTCCGTGTTCCAGGCGCTCCCTGTTCCAGGCGGCGAAATTCTGAGGAGACTTCCGAAAGTTAGCGGAGTTCTGATTTGGCTTCATTGAGGCCCTGGTCAGTGGAGCTCACGGTCCAGTAATGATGTTAAGTGCGGCACCACGGCCATTTATGGTCCAGTAATGATGTTAAGTGCGGCACCACGGCCATTTATGGTCCAGTAATGATGTTAAGTACGGCACTACGGCCATTCATGGTCCAGTAATGATGTTAAGTGCGGCACCACGGCCATTTACGGTCCAGTAATGATGTTAAGTGCGGCACTACGGCCATTTATGGTCCAGTAATGATATTAAGTACGGCACCACGGCCATTCATGGTCCAGTAATGTATTTACGGTCCAGTAATGACGTTACGCTAGGAATTATGTCCATACATTGTCCGGTAGTGATGTTAAGTAGGACACTAAGACCATTTATGGTCTAATTTTGATATTAAAGATAGCACTGGGACCTTTATGGTCTAATTAATTAAAACGTTGAATGCGGTATTATGACCATTTATGATTCAGTAATGAGGAATAGAACCAATTGTGGTTCAGAAATGATTAAAATTACGACACCGTTGATAATTAATTGGGAGACTATTCATCTAAAATGGATCTAAGAAGTGTACCTAACCTCCACGTTTTTAGTGTAACTTCTGATAAAACTCCATGTTGATGGCAGTAGGACTTTTACCATCATCACTGTTATAGGCTATGACTACTGCATTAAGGAGCAGAAGCTGTTCGAAATTTATCCTGCAATCCTCGGCCATAGAAAAACAAAAGAGTTACTGGCCGCCGTGTTTTCAACAGGAGCATTAAGCCCGCTGCACACGAGAGACCTCTGAAAGTTTCCCCTGACGCATCCACTTACATTACCGTAAGAATAGGTTCTTCTTCAAAATTAATCTCTCTGAATAATTGTTTAATATTTGAGCCTCTACTACAGCGAGTTTCGCTTGCTTAGTTTCGAATATTCTATTAACTTCGAACGATTTAAATAAGCTGTCGTATGTGTGTAAACATGTTAAGCTGTAGTAAGGGTAGCAGAAACATTTGTTCATCAGGTGAAACGCTTCCGTGTTTTGACTCCCGTGTGCAGCTGGCTTGAGGGTCCCTGGCTTGAATTTATTTAAATTGTGCCACATGGTAGCTAGTTATAAGGAAAGACCCTCCTTCCACCTATCCTTGGGACTGCTCCCCATAAGAAAAGTAGGCACCTAGGTGTTCTGCTCTGCACTATTATTAATGTGTCTCTTGCATGCTGGAAAATGATACAATCGGTTGGAACTTTTTGACCCTTTTTTGCATTAGAAAAAATTTTCACAGAGGGAAGGAAAGTATACGGGAAACACAACCACTGTTTCATTATCTGAATCGAACTGGCTATCATGGGACAGTCAACTGTGACAGCACCTCTACCGAGATGCACACACACACACACAAATTTGTACTGAAGATATAGGCCAACTTGACTGGCCTCAGAGGAGTGCACAGCTGCAGTCGACTATTGGGCATCAAGAAATATGGCGCCATCGATGGAAGGTTCATATGCAACGACCCATACCCCCTCCACCCTTCCCATTCATTTTTAGAAACGTAAGTATACCCCAAGGAAACTGTCCATACTTTTAAAATTCTGTCAGCACGTCAAGCTCCACAAGAGCCCACTTGCCTGGGTTGCCATTCGAGCCTGCAACGTCAATTGGTATGAGTTCAGCACACTAGGCTACTGCTACCGAAAGAGACTTTAGATGGAACCAAACGAATTTGAAGATAATTTAAGCGCTAATGATATTTTATACCTAGTTATTTACGTGGGTTTTAAAGTCCTTGGATTAATAAATATTAGAGTATGACATGGAGACAGTCTCTGAGCAGTCTAGGTAATGGAATAATTCATTAATACTGCTTTTGGAGGGAGTGTATGAACATGAATGCCGCAGTCTACGCTTATTTTCTCTAGTAAGGGGTTCGCAAACAACGGATAACAAATAGTAGACCATAATTTCGCTATGCACATTTTACTCACGCAATTGCCTAACTATTTACGGAGCCGAATTTTATTTCATTGAGCCAGAAAATTTGCTAGTTTATAAATTTTTCAAGTTGCTACGCTCTGACACTATCTTTATAGTGAGCAGCAAAAGGACTCTATTTCCAACACTGCCCTCACCTTCAATTTTTTCACCATCACCTCACCTATTTCTTCACCTTCAGCTTACTTTCTATTTTTTCACCTTAAGCTCACCTTCTCTTTATTGTTCTTTGCCTCACCTTTTATTTTTTACCTTCACGTTATCTATTTTTTTTCCAAGAGTGACTGTATTAGCAACAGCGTCGTATCTGCTGTGTGTTTCTCTCTGTCATTCCTTTTCCCCCTGATTTATTAGTTGCATAGTTCTGAGCAAGCAGTGACATGAGGAGGTCATATTCTGTCCGGACGATGGTGCTTACCTTTGTTGTGCGCATTATGATAGACTCAACTTATTTTTTATTTATTTATGTTGTGGGTAGCAACAGCTGACCCACATTGCAGCATGCTGTATAATAGCAAGAGAATTTTTAAGATTTTGCTCTCCAGCTTCTATTCTAGCTGTAATTTGACTGATTTTGCAATCTAACTGAGGTAACTTCCTTTTTAAAACAGGGTAACTTCCAATTTTATCTCTGAACAAATCCAGTTTTTACGTAAGGTAAAGTTTGTTTTCAACTCAGGGAAAATTTTGGCTTTACATAAGGCCAACCTGTATACCTATTGTAAACTTGTAAACATATCTTGAGCATCATAAACACCATTATTGACTTATGTTTAATTCCACCACTGTTTGAGGTTAAACTTGTTTTTAATTAGCTGTATGACGGTTTTGCGCAAATAATTCATGGTTTTTAAATTCCACTATTTGCTTATGGTCCAAAATATCGTTTCCTAATGGTTATTTCTATTTATCTACTATACGTTTATTCCATTGCTTTTCCATGATCGGTTCCAGAGCTTGGCAAGATGGCCATCGCGGATTGTACGATGGCGATGGTGTGTAGACCATCGCCATCAGAACAACTACGATGTTACGAGGGACCATTCTAAAAATCCATCAGCGATAGTCCGATGCTGCGATGAAAATCGTGTCAAACAATCGGCGATGGCCATTTTCTCCATCGGCGATGGTGTCATCAGGAAGAAATGGCCCGATGAAATGACTGAACATGCCATCGGCGATGGCACACGATGGACATCGTCATCGGTTGTACTTCCGATGCCGATGAAATAATGAAATAACGCCAAAACTACAGAAAAACGAGTTTGAAACATTCATTTTCTTTAGTAACATTGAAACAAAGAGGCTGTTGCCGCAGTTCTCAACCCCTACGTTGTAGAAGAAGAATTCTTTCCACTTGGCCGTGTTGTAATCAGGCCATCGGTGTAACCTGTGTTACACCGGCCTCCAATGCGACACAGGTTGGGTAACACCGGCTGACACCGACGATAACCCTCCTTAATTGTAGGGTTATGAGCTGGGTAGTACTGCCTTTGTTGACAAACATTGACTTTGATACTCATCAATTCATGTTACAAAGTCTAGGACTGCCATATGTGGCTTAATTCAAACATTTGAATCCCTTTTGCGTAGTTTTCTCAACTTTTCGTCCTAAAATACTATCATAATATGGATACGTCAAAATGTATATCTTCAAGCTTGCCGAAAATCCGCAACACTTTGTTGGGGCGCTGAGATCACTCGTCGAATTCACTGCTTTACGGGTAACACTGTGAGGGTAACACTGTGTTGGTAACACTGTGAGGGTAACACTGTGATGGTAACACTGTCAGGGTAACACTGTCAGGGTAACACTGTGAGGGTAACACCGGCGTCTGACTGCAACACGCCTCAGCTGCCGGCCGCTGAGCCCTCACAAATTACAGTGTCCGTCGCATACACATGTCTTTCTGTTTCTTTCCCTTTCTTCAAGTTTCTCATCCTTAAGGTTTATTTTATCTTTCTTCTTCTATCCCGTCCTTTACAAGTGATACATTTATTTATAGAATAACCCATGGTGTGCAGTGATATGCTTTAGTGTGACGTATTTTGCGCTCTGTACCAAGTTAGTGGAAGTTGATGAATGGGCTACTAAAATGATAGATTTGTGCAGTCTCCCCTGGGAGCCCACAGAATGGGCAAGTAGCCCTAGGGTTAGGTTAATCAGGTTCGCCCATCCTAAGTTATAGAACAGTGACCCAGGGGGAATGTGTAGGCTGATCTAGACATTAGCTAGGTCATTGGGACGTCTCTCTTTCGAGCCCACTTTGCTTCCATCCTGATTTAGTACTTTGCTGGCTGTATTCTAATCTATTCTTCCTCCTTTTTCCCGACTTGCTGTTACATTGTGTGTTGGTCCACCTTGGTACGGGAGTCCCGCGTTCTATCGACATACTACGTGTTCCTTTCTTTTCCATCTCTTGGATCACCAGCAGAGATGCCTAGGACAATATAACAGCTTTTTCACTAATAGGGCGATTTAATCCATCACCTTTTTTTAACCCTTTTAACTATTCTTAATTGTGTGTCAATTTGTTAGTAGGATTATATTAATGTGTTCATATCTGCATTTCTAAAACATTACTGTGATTTACTTTACAGCACTGAAGATGGAATTTTTATGATTCCGAAACGTTTGCTTTTTAAGAAAATGAAACTTTTAACTGTGGTTCTCTCTTTTTTNAACACTGTGAGGGTAACACTGTGAGGGTAACACTGTGAGGGTAACACTGTGAGGGTAACACTGTGAGGGTAACACTGTGAGGGTAACACTGTGAGGGTAACACTGTGAGGGTACCACTGTGAGGGTAACACTGTGAGAGTAACACCGGCGTCTGAATGCAACACGCCCCAGCTGCCGACCGCTGAGCCCTCACAAAATTACAGTGTCCGTCGCCTACACATGTCTTTCTGTTTCTTTCCGTCTCTCTTCTAGTTTCTTATCCTTAAGGTTTATTTCATCTGTTTTCTTCTATCCCGTCCTTTACAAGTGATACATTTATTTATAGAATAACCCATGGTGTGCAGTGATGTGCTTTAGTGTGACGTATTTTGCGCTGTGTACATACCAAATTAGTGGAAGTTAATGAATGGGCTACTAAAATGATAGATTTGTGCAGTCTCCCCTGGGAGCTCAGAGGATGGGCAAGTAGCCCTAGGGTTAGGTTAATTAGGTTCGCCCATCCTGAGTTATGGAACAGCGACCTAGGGGAATGTGTAGGCTGATCTACACATTAGCTAGGCCTTTGGGACGTCTCTCTTTCGAGCCCACTTTGCTTCCTTCCTGATTTAGTACTTTGCTGGCTGTATTCTAATCTGTTCTTCCTCCTTTTTCCCACTTGCTGTTACTTTGTGTGTTGGTCCACCTTGGTGCGGGAGTCCCGCGTTTCTATCGACATACTACGTGTTCCTTTCTTTTCCATCTCTTGGATCACCAGCAGAGATGCCTAAGACAATATAAAAGCTGCGTAATCTCTGAGTGTTCTGGAGTCTATAGCTATTTCCGTTAGTTCATCATCAGACAATTCTTGAGGGATTTCATGCATTCAAGTTGACTTTTTCCATTTTATTTGCTACAGAGCACACAATGTTTGCAACCCCATTTTTCTTGAGCCTTTCTTCAATAAATAGATGGTACTAAATCATTGTGTCGACAACCCCCTCATTCTAAAGCTCAGTGACAAAACCTTGGTAAAGCAAATAATCCAGGCCGTTGATGCCAAGTAGAGTGACGCCTACAAGAGGGTTACAAAGTTTATTTTAATGCAGTTCCCAGATTTAAAAATGTCAATTAATAACATGGGCCTTTCATTTAGCACCTTTCATCAGCTAGGAATAGTATTACTGGTTTGAAAATCGCACACAGGCCGAGGTTATAAGAGATGCTGCTTTTATTCGTTGCTTGTGGTCTGAAATGTTTGCATTTTTAAAATGTATTAATGCGATGGTCCATCGCCGATTGCGACGCCCTACGATGGCCATCGCCGACGGTTATTTCATCGTAGGTCATCGCCGATGAAAATTGGCGATTTTGCTTCCGATGCCGACGGAGCGATGGTATTGCCATCGCCATCGGAAGAATGATGGCTATTGCCATCGTACTATCATAACTCAATCGTAGACGCAGACCTCTGATCGGTTCCATTCGTTCTCTAGTTTTTGTATGTTCCTATATTAATCAACAACAATAACATTAATGGAAATAATTCAAATGATAAAAACGATAATAACTTTGATTAACAACACATGTGATTCACAATTACGCCAACAAATACATAACGAACAACATTATTACCCTAGCTATGGGACCCACTTATATAGAGGAAGCTACACATACAGGGAGAATACATAAATACACTCATACGTATACCATCAGACATCATTACTTCAAAAAAGCTTGTTCTATTAATTACCTATGAATAACTGCATTGCCCATTTATGATAAATGTAATAGATTTTGCATAATCAGTTTTGTTATTTTAACCATGACGAATTCTATTGCTTCAAGATGTAGAATTTCATTGCTCCGTGTAACATTACTATCTTTCTTTCGTAATGTTAATTATCACTTAATGAAAAAATATTAATTATACCTCTAACATGAGTTCCCTTACATTCTTCATTAAAATCCCATTACTTTCCTAAGTCACGTCCAACATCGCTCCTCACTATCCATCTCCGCTTCTGTGTTTTCATTCAGGAAGGCCTCCCATTTACCTGAGCCTAACGTCTTTAGTATCAGCCGTGGGAGCGACATCTGCTAATGTTGCTCTCATTGATCGCATTAACCCCTCACTCCCCCACACCCCCCTTCTTACGATACGATAGGCTCCGTAGTACTACGACCCCCCTCAAGCAGTTCATTGAGGGTCTTTGCTCATTCAGAGCATCTCAAGACGTTGCGCGGTCACCTAAGCTTTATTGCGTCTTCAGCCTTGCGTATCTAGTACGTTTCTTCTCCTTATTAACTGAACGTCATTTGGTGCTACTGTGTAAACTTTGTGCAGAATATTTTTATGCCCTAAAATTAGGAATTTACAAAAAATGTATAATATTTGAATGAAAATAGATGAATGCTCTGTGGTTACGATATGAACGTCTAAGAGGTCGGTAGAGTCTTGGAAGAATTTAGGGTCGATTTGGAGAAGCCTCGACACGTCCAACTGAAGCAAAGTTGAATGGAATTACAGCCCATCAAATAGGTATTTTAACAGTTTAATGAATTGGGAATGTCTTGCGTGCAACAGTGCAACTTCTTCGTATACTCGTTGATTCTTCTTTGGGTGTGATATACGAAAAACAGTACTATATTTTACAATATTGTAACCTCGCAGGGATACTTTGATATAACACCATTACCCAAGCCTCTGTTAGAAAAAAAAAAAACTGTTGGGTCGAGCAGCATAGGGATGATTGCCTGCGCAATGAACGTCTAGGCGTGTTGTCGAACACAACGCACTCCTTCGCAGAACTTCTGAGACTTAAAGGTCCTAATCATGGTACTCAGAGAAATCAAATCCCTAATAACGATTCCCTATGACCTCGTACTCCTAGGCACGACTATTTGGCACAGCTTTCTGAGACCCCGTGCACCTAGGCACGAGTCCCTTGAGATCTCGTACGCTTCGGCATATTCCATATTACCTCAATGCACCTATGCACACTCCCTTAGTTTGTCTGCTCCTAGGCACAACTCCCTCAGACTTCATACGCCATGGCATACTCCCTGAGACCCTCCCGTAATGAATGAAATTCCTAGAACGTCCACATCTATTACCATCAGTTCCAGATTCCCGGTTCCTTGAGTGAACATAGCTGCTGCTGCTGGTCAGCGGTCGTCGGGAATGGCGGATAAGAATAATTGAAGCAGCCGGAGTCCTGTAACGACTTCATCATTGGTAGGGAGTTACTTGATTCTGGCTCTTTGTCCTTCAAGCCCCAGTCACATTTTGGTTCAGTGACCCTCAGGTGTAATGTACTCTGTATGAACTTTGTTATAGCTGCTAAATAGCTTTATTAGCGAAAATGAACTAGCTGATTTTCCCTATTCGTGAAATTTAGCTCTTAGTTATTTTAAAATACAGAGGCCATCAGGTGAAGTTGATGTAAAATCGCCTGAACTACGCACCTTAATTTTGAAACCTACATGGGATGGTTTGTGCTGCAGATAAATACCTGATAAGCCCAAAAAGTGCACGGCATCAGTCAACCAAAGATTGTCAGAGCTATGGTGTCGTAGATAGAAGATCAGATGATAGCTGCCTTCCCTAAGCCAGGAGTAGGCCAACTTTTTGAATCAGGGGCCACACGGACTTTTAAAAATTGACCGATCGTCCGGACCAGCACTCTTACACATATCATGCATAAAGAGAGAAGTAAAATTGAAAAAGTCGACACGAACTAATAATTAAAACTTGACGTTTCGGGATACTTCTCCCACTTTCAAAAGCCTAATAAAATCTTTAATGGATACCTAACAAATTTTTTTTTTACGATCAGTTTAAGACCAATGCTATAAAAACCCTACTATTTCGAGCATACCATTTGTCCTCCTCCTATCTTACCTTCTCAAAGGAAGTTAACTTTCTCCGTACNAAAAAAAAAAAAAACTGTTGGGTCGAGCAGCATAGGGATGATTGCCTGCGCAATGAACGTCTAGGCGTGTTGTCGAACACAACGCACTCCTTCGCAGAACTTCTGAGACTTAAAGGTCCTAGTCATGGTACTCACAGAAATCAAATGCCTAATAACGATTTCCTATGACCTCGTACTCCTAGGCACGTATCCCTTGAGATCTTGAACGCTTCGGAATATTCCATATATCTCAATACACCTATGCACACTCTCTTAGTTTGTCTACGCCTAGGCACGACTCCCTCGGACTTCATACGCCATGGCATACTCCCTGAGACCCTCCCGTAATGAATGAAATTCCTAGAACGTCCACATCTATTACCATCAGTTCCAGATTCCCGGTACCTTGAGTGAACATTGCTGCTGCTGCTGGTCAGCGGTCGTCGGGAATGCCGGATAAGAATAATTGAAGCAGCCGGAGTAATGTAACGATTTCATCATTGGTAAGGAGTTACTTGATTCTGGCTCTTTGTCCTTTATGCCCCTGTCACATTTTGGTTCAGTGACCCTCAGGTGCAGTGTACTCTGTATGAACTTTGTTATCGCTGCTAAATAGCTTTATTGGCGAAAATGAACTAGCTGATTTTCCCTATTCTTGATATTTAGCTCTGAGTCATTTTAAAATACAGAGGCCATCAGGTGCAGTTCATGTAAAATCGCCTGAACTACGCACCTCAATTTGGAAACCTAAATGAGATGGTTTGCGCTGCAGATAAATACCTGATAAGCCTAAAAAAGTGCACGGCTTCAGTCAACCCCAGATTGTCAGAGCTATGGTGTCGCAGATGGAAGATCAGGTGATAGCTGCTCCCCCTAAGCCAGGAGTAGGCCAACTTTTTGAATCAGGGGCCACATGGACATTTAAAAATTGACCGATCGTCCGGACCAGCACTCTCATACCTATCATACATAAAGAGAGAAGTAAATACAGGGTCCCGAATTCAAAAACAATGTTTTCAATGCAGCTGTGCAATTTTCGAACAAAGCTTTTAGCGATTACTTAAAATGGGGGCAAAAAATTACCGAAGGTCCCCCAGTCATCGGCGGGCCTGATTAAAAACACTAGCTGGCGGATGTGGCCCGCGGATCATATAGTTTTTCCAACCCTGCCCTACACAGTCCCTCTTACTGATTAGATCAGTGCCCTTGCAGTGGACTATGAATGCAATCCCGAGCACTGAAATATACCTTCCGGCCTAAAGTTGAATCTTAGACCCCAAAACAAGCTCATCGTTTTAAAAACTCTGTCACTGAGAGTGTAATTTCGATAAACTCTTATAGCGTCATCAGCTGCTGGTATCGTTCCATTCATTCTTTCTTAATAACCATAAATAGCATTAAATTCTCTGCTGCTAAGACTAAACAGGATCTTGGCAACAGCCACAGCCTGCGTCTGAGTTTCTTCTTAGGAATGGGCCTGTTAATCCATCTGTTTGCTGCCAATAAGGGTAATTGAATACCCTTAACCTTCAACGCATATCCTCATTTGAAAATTTAGACGCTAATATTACATTTGTAAGGATGCTTGCCGTTGAAAGATTTGTCAATAATGAGTGATGCAGTGAGGGGTAAAATGCATAGAAAATGTACAATTGACTGATATAATAATAAATAATTTATGGTAGATTGTTCAAATCACACTTTTGATAATGGAGCATACGTTGAAATGCGTGTAACATGCATTCAGTTTCGTGCAACTTTAGTCAATGCAATTGTAAGATACGCCCATGCACTTGTAGTATACGTTCACTTGCATTTACCATTCTTATACACATGCAGCATATGTTCGCCTGCACGTATCATACATTCGTATGCATGTAACTACAGCATGTTCACTCACGTGTAACATACATCCACGTATTTATAATATGTATACGTTCAGGGGCGTTAAACATATATACATTCAGTAACAAAGTTCGACAGCTTCGTAGAACATCCTAAATTATAGATATTCCCTGGCCGAAATCGCTGCTGAGGCTGCCACATATGAAGGCTGTGTTGTTATGGGCCGATGAGGCTGTCGATAGCAAGGAACCTGCCTGTTCTCAAGACGCTTGATAAGGAGCTCTCCCGCTGTCTGCACCAGGACTGGCTGGCTTCCGCACTAGTAGGTCACCCCGTGTTGAGTAATGTGATCCATCTCTGCACTCACTGGTCCAGTCTGGACCTTGGAACTGAATGTGCCTCTCACCCATTCCTGGTATTGGACTGCAGATTATTAAGTCATAGTCTCATTTTCTACCACTCGCCTAACGTTCAATTCTGAAACATTTACTCATGAGCTCTCTAATTTTGCCTTCGACTCACTTTCCCTAATAAGCTAAGTGGATTATGGGTAAACTGCGTATTTGCTTTCTATCACTCGCCAGTCTTTTCATTCCGATGTGTTTACTAATAAGTACCCTAAGCTTGCATCTCATTCATTATTCCTTGTGCTCATAAGGTTGAATATACGCAGGGACTCATTTTTTTTTGCACTCTCTGCACTATTGAGAGTCGAAGCCTGTCAGTGTAAGATGGAAATGCTACGTGCTCCAGCTCTCGCCTCCACGTGAGTAACACGCAAGTTCACTTACTCCACTCATCTCCTTGGCTCGTCAGAAACAGCGAAGTGAAGCAATTCCACGAGTGTCCGATATTGGGCCACGATAATACGCCCTCCTCTGATAATATTAAGGGAAAACAAACGGCCACTTACCGTGTCTCCAGTTCATTATCGGACATGTCATTAGAAGTCAATAACCATAGAATGCAACGTCTTGAGAGGCAGACAATCTTAGACAGGAGCCACACTATGTATTCACGCAGACAACCTGATGCGTGGATGCGAGACTCTCACGTCATTAATGCTACCGTATCTATGCTACAGATTTTAAATCCGCACGCAGACAGTACATCATCACAACTAGTTGGGCGTGCAAATGCATTTATAGTCCCTGCATAAGGCCGTGGCCACACTGCACAGTCGCACTCCCAACTTATTAGTGGCATTCAAGTCGTACCTACGTCGTCCTGGTACACAGAGTAAATCGGTAGCCAAGATACTCAAGATAAGTACTTCATTTGGAAGATGCGCGAGCTGAACGTGCGCTCATAAGTTGAGCGTACAACTCCATAATAAAACCCCAGTGTTAGCCAGATGGTTAGCGTTTTCTAAGCATTGATATCCACCAACAAATCAACATTTCAAAGCTAATATGTCATGAGTGGCGAGCCAATGAATATTCGCGGAAAAACTAATTTCGAGTCTTATGAGGCATTATGCAATAATGTGATTATCGAAACCATTTTTCCTTATCGCACCTAGGAGCAATGTTTATAGTCAGACATTTTATGTTTACGAGTGCTGTCACTGTGCTATATACTTGAGTGTGAATGTCTCCTGGAAACTTCGCTTCATATTTCCTATGACGAGAGAAGTGTATTCGAGAAGTGTATTCTATCTACTAGATACCGTAGCCGCAGTAACGGAAGGCTAGAGAACGCCGAAGTCAGTGAACACTAAAAATCTGTTGTTTGTGTTTGCGAGCCAAGCAGGCGAGCACTTGAGGCGTTTGAGGAGCTTAGTCAGCAACTGATGTTTTCATCCCATTGTCCTTAGCCAGAAATGGGTACGGTAGGAGGGGTCACAGGTCGGTGAACAAGTGCTTTCCGTCGATACCGCCACGGCTGTTGACGACCTATGATGGGCCCACGGCAGTAGCAGGTCATGTGTGCTTGATTGGTGTACTAAAGGACCCGAGATCGAGCGACGAGCCAGCCGAGCTATCTTTGTAGCACCCGGCGTGGCTTGTTAAGTCAGCAAAATTATCTTTCTATGCACAACTACGTGGGAGCACTTACTTTCCCAGGAATGGGAGGGTAGGGGGAGCGGTTCTTTGAACTTTCGCTACGGCGCCATAGTTCTTATCCACCTGGGTTCGGCTGCAACTGTACCTACTCCTCTGGGGTTAGTTCGCCTATATTTGCAGCACGAACCAGTGCGTTTATGTTTCTTAGTACGGAGTGTGGTCAAGTTGACTTTACATGTACTTCTGCGTCTTAGAGCAGCAAATGAACGATATATGAGTAAATCCACCGCCCCCCTTCCCCAATTTGCTTCACTTTTCCTTTTTAAAATTATGACTCCCAAAGTCCAGCTGCCTGTTGCGGTCTAAGTCCGAAATAGATAAAACTTAGAATATATTCCTTACATTTTTATTCGGAAGTTGATGCGTAATATATATTTGACAATTTATATACATCGGCTTTTATTATTTATTATAAGATTTAGATACACATTTTTGCAAAAGTAGCTAAAGACTAACAGGGATTATCCAGTGGCAACAATTATTGTTGTAGTTCGTCTCTTGTTGGCAAATAGTGGCAATTGAAGCCTTCGGATATATTATTTATTAATATTGGTTCACGCTGTGTCGACCAAAGAGACTTTTCTTTCACTTCTTGCCATAGCTCGCAATTTCATATATAGGCTTTTGAATTAGAATTATCATTTGTGTGCTTGAATTAGTCTTAGCTCACTTCGTTACTTGTACAAAAAAGAAGAAGGAAAAGAAAAAAAAGGATGTCAGTGGAATTGGCCCATTAAAAATATGACAAGATTTGACTTTTGGTGTTCCGGCATTTTGTAAATATTTGTGCTTCGTGGAAAAATTTCCTGATTCTCAACTGTGAGTGACCTATGCGCCTTATAATAGTTACGTATCATGCTTCTTAGATTAAAGTTAATCTTTTTACATAATAACGTACAGTATGCTTGCTGCTTGGTTATTCGGTATGTTTCTCCGTTCGAATTGCTAGCGTAGCACAGGAGGAAATAAATTATTCCATGGCAAAGAAACAACTGCTTTGATAAATTTGAAATTTAAGCATTAGAAACGGTTGTCGTACCACATAGTTGCGGAACTGATACTGAATTTCACCTCCTTCCCGCAAGAAAGCCTTATTTGTTTTTAGGTCACGATGCTTGATTTGAACGAAACAAGCGTTCAGAGCATAAGCGCTCTGGAGTTGGGGTAGCCCTGACGTCACTACTTATTTTCAAATCTTTTCTTTACTTTCACTATGAAGCAGACCACTAGTAAATAAATAAATAAACACATGAATAAATGGGAATTAAAAATAAATACACATTATTCTTTATTTTATTGTTTTGATTATGAACTGAAACAAACATACAAAGTTCATTATCATGCAGTTTGGACGAGTTCTCCTCTAGTTACAACATACTCACCCATTTTCCGGGTGTTTCACCATAATAAACACAATCATAGTTCACAAACCGCATCATGTGACAAGCGCAAACTTTTCTCTTATTGGACCATTGGATTAAAACAAGCGACCTAATTGCTGTCATTTCATTTAATTACTTTGTATAATACAAACAATTAAGGCGCAAACGAGGGCGCCTCCAAACGGCCCCGTTCTGCTATGAAGGAAAATAAAACGAATTATCGTTTCCAGCATGGCAGTCGCACTGCCGCGAGTATGTTTCCTTTTTTTTTTTATCAAGTACTGGAAATTAGTCGTGTTTTTGTCATGGTAAATTAGAAAATGTTACTGCTATGTTTGTGATTCAGCTTGCTAGGAATCATAGATTGTAGTATTAGATGCGTGCTACGAGTGTATTTTTTCAAGTAGTGGAAACGAGTCGTGTTTTTGTTGTGGTAAAATTACAAAATGTTGCTGCTATGTTTGTGACTCAGTTTGCTAAGAATAATTAGGTTGCATGATTGGCTAGTTGCGTGATACGAGTGTATGTGTCTTTTATCAAAAGCTATAAACTATTAATGGGTTTGTTCGGCAATAATACTGAGGAATGTTGCCCCTAAGTTTGAGACTCAGTTTACGAACAATTATGGACTTCAGTGAGTGACTCCTTGTTTTAAATACTGACGACGATCAGTGTCTAATTGTTCGAAAGCTTGGGCAATAAAACTAAAACTCAGAAGATTTTTAAATTATCTTTATAAATATGAATCCTGACTGTCAAATATTTCGACTTATTTATCCGAGAGGGTTATACTTTATTAATTTGATTAATCAGTACGCTAGATACTGTAGGTTAATTATCTTCTCTATGCTATGTCTGCGTTAAAGATGACAAGCATGCTGCTGTGATGACATGTATTATGCTATGTTGATGGTATGGTGCTATGATAATACAAAGTAAGTATCATGCTATGCTGATACTATGTATGATGATACAAGTATGGTACCAAGTATGGTGCTGTGCTGAAAATTAAGGGCCGTAATTTAGGCATGTTTGGTAATAGTGAAATTATTAGACACAGTGCATTTTGTACTAAACGATAAGCTAAGCAATTTGGGCAGAGCATATATGTCGGGGTTTCGTCCAATAAAACGAAAAAATTTTATAATTACCCTACATGCCTTGAAATGGTTCAGTATGTATTAGTCTGTGTTGCAAAATACATGACTATTAGTCATGGTTTTCAGACAGTAAAATTAGCATATTATGTTATTTTATTTGCGGTTCAGTATGATAGCGGAACTGGAACAAAAACAATTCTACGCATATTTCTATAATCATTACCTTCACCCTTGAAACTGTGATTCTGATCCAGAGGTATCCATACCCATGGAGGGGGGTGGTTATGGGAGCCAAATGCTGTGGTTATGAAACGCAATGGGTTCTCTTAGTAATGACCTTAGTAATGACTTTGGCACCAAATTTTGAAGTGGTACTGGGTAATAATAATGGGTAATAATGAATATTATAAATTTTCTTGTCCCTCAATTAGTTAGATACTTAATACGATCAAGACGCATTCGTCAGTATTAAATAGGGGGAAATTAGGGCATCCTTGAGGTATCCTTGATGCGACCTGGGAAGGAATCAATGGGAGAGGGAGTCCAGTTCAAATTTAAGCTGCTGCTGCTCGCATGGTCTAACACAGGGGCCACACTAGACTTCCAGAGGAACAACGTGATGCCAGGATGAGCAGCTTGCATGTCGCACATGCCGCGGTATCTATGCTACCGAGTTGAAATATATTTCAAAACGATGAGTAACCTTCTCATCCTCGCTTCCTTCTGCTTGGACGAATGCAGGTGTGGTCTCGGCATTAGATAGAAGATTCACGGCCTGACTTGGAACATCTTTCAACCTTCGTATTCATGATACGGGCCCGGGGGTATGAAAATTGAGGAACAATTTCATTGTTCTGCGTGGAGAATTTCCACAGGCCTCTTCAGGATTAGATTGAGGAAAATTAGGTTGATAATCGTCTGAGACATCTTGAAGAACATTGTTTTTGTTCTGTGGAAGTTCTACAAGTTAGAGCTGGTGATGATTATTGTGACAGTCATGTATATTATGCAACTGCTCTTAGGGCTATGGTCTCTGCGAATGTCATTGCGCGTTTTTGAATGTCGTTTAGGCCACTGAGATAAGAAATGTTTGTGATTAATTTGACCATCAGGAGAATGAGGTAAGGGATTAAACTAGACGATTAAACTAGACGATTAAACTAGACGATTAAACTAGACGATCCACAAGAGTCTAGAATGATCAACAGGTTAACAAGACCTACAGTAAATGCACAAAGAAGAAAATTGCAACACTTTCAGCGAGCCGCTATTCGAACTATAGCGTGGTATATGTGTCGAAGTGAGATAACTCAATACAAGCAGTCAAGAAAGTTCTTGATATTTTTGCATGCAGTTTTCCATAAATCTAAGTACTTCTTTTTACTTTCGCAACTTAATTTAAGCTTTATTTACGCTACACATACGCTAAGATATGTTGCGCGCATGGAACAGGACGAATAATTCACACTCATGCTCACGGCAATTGACACAAAGAATGATGCTCATCTATCAATACCATATAATTACATTCTATAGGTCAGCACCGACAGCTTCGAGCTCATAGAAAGCAATTAACGATAAACCTGTGCCATTACTCGCAGCTTCAACCCTTTCTATGGGGAAGTGAGGCCAGGAAAGTAAAGTAAGTTAACTACATTAATCTAGGTGTGTGTATTACTTGCCTTTGCCACTTTTCTTCTGGTAGTGAAAACGCATGTTTTTATATTTTTTGCTGGAGCTGTTACAGTAATGTACTGGTCAGTTTGGCTTACGTATTTACTGTTTGACAGAAAGAGCAGACAATTTTATTGTTGTTATTGGCATCTAAGAATCTATTTGTAGTATTATTATTCTTATGTTAGTACTAAGGGTGAAAGCCTCAGAATGTTATGTTCTAACCTTGTTGGACACAGTCTCCGTATGAGAAATTAATGTGTTTTCTTTTGTTTGCTTGTTTTCTTTATTTTTTTATATGAGCTGAACGCGGTCAAAAAATTAAGGCGAAGAAGTAGCATTAACGCTATTTTATTGTTTGCTATGCAGGAGGGATTCTGTCATGAAAGATGCCTTAGACGAGGTTACTTACTTTCTTCGTTACGATGCGGCGCATGGCCCTCGGAGGTATTGGCGCCCCTTAGACGAGGTCAATTTTATTTGAGCAGAGCATTACCATCCTACTTCCTGTTGGGGAAAAATTGAAGAATAATATCACAATATTATTGAATTACCCGGAAACTTGCTTCTTTTTCCTCTTCATGGGAATTCTAATTCATAAATGAGGAGATATGTCGGGTTTTCAGAAAATTAATTTGACCCATTTTTATTTAAATCTAGATATTATGGTTACTATACTTTGCTCATGTCACAGCACTGCATAGTCATTTTCCTTGTGTACTTATTATTTGTCTTTTATAGATTTAGACAATTTAATCAACACCCATCGTATGCATGTATATTTATGCGATTCTTTATATGTAAATAACTTTTCATCTCTACATTATTTATGTCACGCTTTTGTGAACACATAATTGTAAAAATTTAGCCACGTTGAAGATTACGGCAATCCTATGACGCCCTGCTTGCAACAGGTAGGTGAAACACAAAGCAAACCAGTCTGCGATTGGTGGCCAAAATAAAGAATCTCTTAACTAAATACACTTATTGCTTTGCCAAATTTTGAGCTCTAAGATTGAAGTCGTCTGAAAAAGTTTACGATGAGCAAATCAAGCTAGTAGATCGATGAAGGAAAAGCTTCTAGACATTCTTCAGAACAGAATCACGAAGAGCAGGGAAGAAAATAAAGGTTTCACTCAAACAAATATTTTTTGCCGATTTTTCTCAAAATAGTAATATAATGACAATAAAGATTTTCATTTATACGCAAAGGTTGAATAGTAGTGACGTCTTTGTATATCAACGATACGCAGATACAATTAATATTTTGAGTGAACGCGGTACATATTACTTAGAATAATATATCATTTGCTACACTGTACTGAACCGAGGAGATGGGGTGGAGAGGAGGAGGCCGTGTTCCACAGTATCATTGAAACAAGTCGCTTTCTCCTCTTGTTATCATTAAAGTTGGCACTTACATTGTAATTACTAGTAGATCAATATTCAAGGTTGCTGACTCGCTTATTAGCAGGAGATCGTTCGTTCGATCCCAGTCGAGGATAAAGAGTGTTGAAGCTCGACAGTGCAGCGTCATCAGTTTTTTCTTTCGTAGTCAGATAATTCGGGAACTTCTACCCAAATACAGAGAAACCTCGCTAAAATTCAATTTATATGTAATTTATAAGAGGTAAATTTCTGCAAGAATGCGAGTAGATTTGCCTTTTGCTAGTAAATACCGAAATACCGAAATTTTCCTGTGTGTGTAAATACAGCCATTTTCAGTATTGAAATCATCCAACGCATAAACAAACTGCACTTAGTATCCTCCTCCTGGAACTGACGATAAACAAGACTTTCTCTTATGACTGCAGCTGAATTTCTTTTCTTTTTTTTCTCTACACGGACACTCTCTTCTCCCATTCTCCTTGACTTCACCCTACCACTTGTTGCAGAGCCTTTATCTGAAGATTTAGCAGACGTTGTTTTTACTCTTGCGCCCGAGTGCTTTACCTTCCATTTCCTTTTACTTTGGTCTTCTACCGTCGTACATTTTGTTAATAACATCTGAAGATCTTGTTTTTTAGAAGCCCCTTCGCTAAAACGAACTTTGCGAGGGAGGATTTTTCGCTTCCCCTCTTCATCGTAAAAGGAACTGGCAGGGGAGTTTTGGATAGTTCAAACGAGAGGTTAAAAGTACTGGTGTCACTTGAGTGGGGTCATGAGTAGAGAGTCTTGGAAGTTTACTCTCTACTGGGCGTGAGTAGATATTGTTCTCTAGGTCCACTGATAGGTAGACTGGATATGTGGTTCACCTCCAGGACTATTAGCAAATACAATTCTCTCATGCAGCGCTGGATGCAAGTATATTATCTATGCCATTCACTCTGTAAAAGATTAATGCAATATATTTCTTACACGCACCGCTTGGTGCTAGTATATGGTCTACGTAACGACTATATAAAAGGCTTGTAAAGCACATTTCTCTATATTCAGAGCTTAAAACATACTAATGTCTATGTTAATTACCGTTTTAATGGTAAATGAATGACGCTTAAATTTCGACCAGTCAGCAAAATCAAGACGTCGAGGCTTAACTTGTCTTGCACTTCACAAAGGAGCTTTGGCTTTGCCATCTTGAATAGCGATCCAAGCTTAGAAGCAACCCAGTTACACCTTTACACCTTACACCTTTATTGCACAAAGAAGTTGAATTGATCAGGATGAATACTCCACTAACGAAGCAAGTCTCAAGAGTAACCGATTAAGATTCAACACATGAGCCTCAAGTTAGCAAGTCGAAGTCAGCGCACTCGTGTGAAGTTTCGGAGAAGTCAAACCTGAAAGTCTTATACAATATCGCCAACCAATCAACTAGTCTAAAATGCAGCTTTGATATGCAATGATAGGTAGTAGGTAGATTCTATCTATGACTGTATTATAAATATATCTTAAGAATATAGATACAGAAGTAGATTTATAAATAGAATATCTATGTATTGCACTCCCTAAATACGCCCCTCAGGAGCATAGGATGAGCTATAGGCCATAGGGTTAGGTTAGTTAGGTTCGCCTATCATAATGTTATGGGGAGCAACGCCACTAGGGGGTTTATGTAGATCACCTTAGCCACTAGCTAGAGTCCTTTGGGACGTCTGTATTTCGTACCAGCTTTACGGCTTTCCGATTTCAAACTCCTACTGATATTACTGATATTTTTCCTCTTCTTTCCCGAATTGTTGTTCCCATTCGCGTTGGTCCTGTGTGAGATCACCCTCGTGCGTGGGCTCCACGTGTCTATCGTCACACTATGTATATGCCCGCCCCTTCGTTCTTCCTCAGAGAGATCTCCTTTGTTGTGGAGGCGGAAGCTTCAGCTACATACATAATATAAAAAGATTACGGTTTCTAAAATCCAATAAAAGTTGCTTCACATAAAGCACTAAAATAATCATAAAAAATCTAGAGCACTCTGAGAGCGCATGCCTCCACCAAGCAAAGAAGGCAACTACAACGAAAAATTTAAATTGGTTCTAAAACCATGATTTTCTTTATATGAAAACTAAAATTCAATCATTTGTGTGTTTTGATAGTAATAACAGTTTGTGCAATTTTCTTGAAGATCCGTTCATAACATTTTGAGTTATGTTGCTAACAAACATTCAAACAAACATGAGTCAAACACACAAACAGATCAACCGATCTTCACCAAAATTAATCTTTTATGTTCTTTAACATTACTTACAATTCTTATCAATATCATAATGATTCATTCATAACTTTTGGGTTATTTAACTTTTGGGTTATTGTGCTAACAAATATAAAATTATACATAGAGGCGAACAAATGAACAAACTAACAGATCATCAGAAAAATTTGGTTATTTACTCTTCGTAATATACTTAACAACTCAAGTAACTTTCAGAAAAATCGGTACATAACTTTTTGAGTTATGGTACTAAAAAGAAATAGGCAGACAAACAAATGAACGGATATCACCAAAAGTTAATCATCTAATACTGTTAACATGCCTAATAAACCCTGTAAATTTTGTAGAGATCTGTTTCTTAATGTTTTGGGTTATCTTGGTGACAGGCAAAGAGACAAACACACATACAAACACGACAAAAAGCATAACCTTCTTAGCGGAGGCAAATATGTATTCATTCCTTGCAGAGATTTTGCATATTCTGGTTAAACTGTTTAAAACCATAGTTTAGCAACTGCTTTGTTCTTACCTCAGATATTTTTGTGTGCTCATAACAAAGAAGTTTCTTATTTTTAAGAGTACAGTTTTGCTCAGTAAACATTTTCATGTTCATGAGAAGTACGTTTTTTTTTATTGGCAGTGGGAAGCGAAGTTCACCACGCTTTTTCCAAATGTACATTCATTGCTGAGAATACCAAGTGTTCTCAACACGGCCTGCATTGGCTTATGTGTATATACGTCAGGCGGTGCCGGAACTGATAATGAAAGTCAGACAGAGCGGCAGGCGATCGGCAAATCACAGACAATGAATAAAGAAAACGAGCCTCGCTTCTCGTGAATCAGGCAAAAATCCTTAAGCTTGGCCGAAGGGCGGCAGGGGCCCTCTGAGTAACTCTGCCCCACGTGAACTCACTAGCTAGACTTATCTTCAGAATTTAGAAAAAAGGGATAGATTTTATTCGTAATTCATGTGACATTAGTTCAACATGCTTATCGGATGAGCATTATAATCTGTTAGTTTACAGTATATCCTGATCATATCAGGGTGTTAACATACTTGTAAGTTGGTCATAGAAGTTGCTTACAGACTTGTAAATTGAACAAAGCAGTCCATTAGTATACTCGAATAGAACGAGCAAAGCTTGAAGACCTTCTCAACATAATTCATATGCCAAAAATTCTCGAACCTTTGTAATAAATAACGGGTTTCAGCACGGGTTTTAAAATTGAATGCTTCTGTTTCACAGCGATTTTAATGTGCTGATATCTGGTGACTGGATTCAACGGAAGCCTGAATATTTCAACACACCATCTAAAATAATTTTATAAAATCAACGGAAGCCTGAATATTTCAACACACAATCTAAAATGACTAAAAAAAAACTCAGAAAAGTCATGACTAGCTGATAATGCACCATATTTTTTTTAATAAAGTATCCAAAGTGGGTAAAACTTAGTTACAGTAGACTTATTAAACACTAGAGGGCCCGCGCTGTCATAAAATGACAGCGAAGATTTTGTGTTCATCCTGTTTCATTAATCATGCTTCCCATCATACAACTGCCAACTTCAGAGATCATCTATATAGATGAAGGTTCACGGTTTCTTAATTTCTGAGCATTGACACTCTTATTTTCCTTCTCTAATATGAAAAAAATAAATTACATTTGCAGGCAGTTCAGCAAAACTGTAAATAACTGATTCGATTTGATATCATAGATACCCTGGTACGTCATATTTGTCCGATACTTTTTTGTTATTGAAAGATGTTTCGTCGACAATTGCATCAAAATTGGAAGAATAGCTGCAAGAAAATCATCTTTGGGAAGAAACTATGAATCAAGATGCCCGATACTTTGCCATAGATTCGATGTATGGAGAAGATAATACTCGTACGAATCAGACTGAGCCTGCAATATCTTCATTTTTGAATTTGCACCGTCCCTGATTAAGATACGTTTGCCATCTTCTGCAACCCGGCCAATTTTCTACCTATCAGTTTCCAATGGAACTTGACAGGACGACCAATGCCTCCAGCCTGGGCTAATTTCCGCCTATCTGTTTTGTTAAAGTGTGACAGAAAATGGATAAACAAACAGATAAATACACATCGGTCATGTCATTATTATATTGTAGATAATAATAAGCTTATTTAGTATGAATATAGAAAATTGAATTAAGAATCTTGTTAAATTTGCAGATAATGCACGCTAATTTGTACAACTGAATGCCAAGGCTATAGGTAGCAACTACCCAAAATGAGTGAGTCAAAGCCAGCGACGGTGACTCCTCCAACTGAGAAACACTGGCATGCAATGTATGCTGATGCTGATCCACTTCCGAGCGATAATGCCGGCATTTGGTCTAATTTCCTGTATTTTTGATGCCATTGATGCTGCGGCGCAGGCTTAGGCAGTCTCTGAGGGTTGGATGTGACTCGTGAACCAACTGTTTTTTCTGCCCGGTTTTTGGGCGTGAAAAAAAAAAAAATAAATTTTAGACGACTAACGTTTTAGTTTTTTCAAATATGCAGCAAATTTGACTAAAAATAGCTTCATTCATTCAGTTTTGTTATTTTGCTAATATTGTTCTTGCTTAGGTAGTCTTTTTATGGCTTAATACGTCACTGTGCGACATAATCGTGCCTTTCCGGAGGGAGTAACACTATTAGAAATGTATCATATGTGATACTCTAAGCGGTGAGATGCTAAAATCATCCACCTCGTGTAGAACTGTATAGCACTCTCATCCTTGCTGTAGAGAATAGCTTCTCATTTGAAATAGTTTCTAAACGTGTAAAATACACACACCCATATATATATATACACATTTCCACGTTTATATATATAGATCTATGCATGTGTGTGTGTTTAAAGTCTGTGGTTTTACAAAAAGGTATAATATAAGATCACTCGGTTTAATTTTTCCACAATTAACATTACTATTATTCTGTTGGTCAAAACGGTGAACTTGGTCATAGCATCGGCGGTGAAGATCTTAGAAGTGTAACCGCCCCGATGTCGCTTTCGTCTCATATCGTTACTGCGTTGATGCGTCAAGTGTTTGATGATTTTTCGCTCAGCACAAATATAACTATAAAAAAATATAATTTACGTTATGCAATAGGTGCAAGTTAACCAAATATCTAAAATCATTGAAATACCGATTATACTTTAATTGATTAATTCGTTTCTCCTCTTTTACAGCTAAGAGAAAAAGGCATTCTGTAGTATTATCTGTACAGTTCCCAATCAGAATTTTTGTCGTCCTAGAAGCTGACATGCAATTTTATCCTCTATAGCAACCAAGAATTATTCTGCTAGAGTTTGTGATCATCGCAAACACCCGCAATTTTTTGCCTTCACAGCTCGTGCCTCGTCCATTTGCCCCTTCCAACAATTGCCGGTGCCATTTGTTGAAAGGTTCGAAGCATCTCCATCATGAAGAACATTTAGGCCAGCGAACACTTCATGCAAAAAGCCACTTAATCTAAGTGACGAAAATGGTGCTGTATCGGCACCCGTACTGCAGGTCCGGTCCAGGCCACCGTACTCCATCAAATTCACGCTTGACTTGGTCACTAAAATGTCACAAGTGTTTAAGGCGGACGTAAAGTTCGGAATTTTGGTGACTGACAACCTGGTAAAAATTCAGCAGCGTTAATGAATTTAGAAAAAAATACAAAAAATATATTGGAAATAAGGCTTTGTAATGCATTTACATACAGCAAGGACATGAAATTAAGAGTAAATACTGAGAGAGAGTTATAGAAATGACATATGAGCAATGAAGTTTATGTAGTCACCTTCAGAAATGTTTTGGATGTTATTAGCCAAGAAATTGAGAGAGTGACTGAAACCTTAATAATTGTGAAGTTTAATTAGAGGTCTATAATTAGCACATCTCCATTTCCAAACAATATCATCTACCGTGTACTAACTGCAGGTTTAGTTCACCCAATCTAATAAATTAACGAATATGAGCGCTTCCTTCAGGAGCTTGGACTCATCTCTCTCGAACAAAGTCGACTCAGGAGAAACTTGGAGAAACATTCAAGTATTGAATGGCTACAACGTTTTCCCTACAATGGATTTCTTTAATAGAGATGTCTATTGCCTCCGAAACAACGGACAAGACCTTATACATCAGCATTGATGAACTGAAAAAATCAGTAGTATTTTCCCTACTTCGTGATGAAAGTTTGGAACAAACTAACCTCGAAAGTTGCTTGAGTGACATCGAGAGTGGCACCCTCCACAACTTTGAACTCCTCCACTACTTATCACCTCAAACGCCTAACTCTTTTAGAGTGCGCTTTGTTCCATTATCTATATGTTTCCATCTAATATAAAGTTCTATTACCTCACTGATCTACTCCAACTAATTTTACTTGCGCAGTCGCCCCTTTGACTGAAGTTTCCCTTTAGAAGCTGTATTTTTTATATTGACATACTAGCAATAGATTAGATTAGATTAGATAGACGAACCAATAGGCCCATTCCCAAAGAGACACCAGAACATACGCCCCGGCACTCTATGAGCTATTGCCAGGACAGAAGAAAAGAGAGAGAGAAAAAAAGAGGGGGGG
>LQNS02277100.1:10245867-10257243 GCA_001587735.2 Parhyale hawaiensis
AAAGAGAATACAGCGGCCTCGCCAATTTACAAGTCCCTCTTACTGATACCCTCATGCCATTAAAGCTTGAGAGTATTCTAAACAAAAGATGTAATACAAGCTATGCGCCGGCAGCATGCGGCATCTTCTCGTTACGATAGATGCGCATGTGGATGCTCTTTCTGATGTGAGATGAATCCGTGGTGGTGATGATGATGATGATGATGCTGAGGGTAGGGTATAGTTAGCTAGAATTATACAGACCGAGAATATATTTTGTTAGCAATATAATGTAGAAAATAAAAGTAAAAAATAACTCAGACGTATAAAAAATGAGAGTCCGAGCTGTGTAGAAAATTAGAATTATTGAAAGAAAAATCAAAATATGCTAGAGAAAACATCCGAGACGTAACCATCATATATTAATGACCAGCATATCATACACGAGGTGATTAAAACAAGTAAATGTACATGTTAAGGAAATAATTAGTGCTTATTATTAGCTTTTATTAAGAACACAATGGGTTCACAAAATATGCTTACAAGCTTACAAGTACAAACCAAGTAGCCAAAATTCAACCTAGTAATTAGACTTATGATTGTTCTCTCTACGTAATCGTATTCTAAAGTTGAGAAGCACTCTGACAGAGCCTACCTCCCCTAAGCAAGCAGTGGTAATGAAAAATTCAAATTAGTCGTGAAATTAGTGTACCCCGTTTTTAACATCAAAAGCTGGTCCTTTGTCCATCTTGACATTAATATCAGTTCCTATATTTTTGATGAAAATTCGGGGGTAACTTTCCGAGGTACGTTTTGACAAACACACCATCAGAAGAATGATAATCATCGAAATTCGATCATTTATGCCTTTTAATATTTTTAAAAATTCATGCAAGTTTCACGAAGATTCATAAATAGTTTTTTTAGATTATTTTGCTCACGAACTCGAAAGCAAACTTAGAGACAAGCAGATAAATGGACTGACAGAACATCACAAAAAATTGGTCAGTTGCTCTTCGTAGCATTCCTAACTATTCGTACAAATTTTATGAAGATTTGCGCATAACTGTCTGAGCTGTTACTCTCATTGCCGAAGGTAACAATCACGGAGTTTTTTTCTTTGCAATAGGTATTTGTTCGATTTGTTTGGGCAGCAGATCTACCATTCCTCTTTTATTACTCACAAGTATACTTATTATTATTTTACTTTGTTTAGATTAGATAGCTGGCAGTAGACGGACCAATAGGCCCATTACCACAGAGCAGCCGGAACTTACGCTTCGGCCCTCTATGAGCTATCACCATTACCGTATGACAGAATTATTTACATGTCTGAAGAAGAAAAGAAACAAGACGAAGAATATGAACCGAGGAGTTGATCGTATACAAGTACAATTAATAGCTGCAGATCCGCAAAGCTCGGAGACATTAATTTAGTTGGATATGAAAGATAATGGATTACAGTGGCTTCCGAAGCATTGGCCGTTAAGAGCTTGCGACTTCTGGAGGAGTTCGTAGCTGTGGAGGGCTTTGCTCTCAATGTTTTTCAAGACGTTTTTAAGTGTATTTCATTATTTTTTCAATACAGAACTTTTAAGGACTCCATATTTTCACTAGTATTGGACCTTCCAATTAGTATAGGACCTTTCAGATTGTACAGCAAAATCGCCTTAATTTTTATGTAGGCACTTTAATTGCGAAATCAAAACCACACGAACTTTTTCACCAACCCACTGCGAATCACGCAGCAAGGCAGCTTTTTCTTATGTGCGTTACCGCACTTGAGCCAATTATCCATCCAATTCAGAAAGCACCCACCAATCCGTAATTTTCTTACACCGACATTCCCTGTAACAAATTTTACCTCGACGCAAAGGATTCCCGTAATTCGTCCCGTGTTATTCCTACACGCCCCTGAGGCCGGCTCACATATTGCCTAAATGTCAAGACGTGATGAGCAATTTGCGATGCATGAAGCATCCATCCTTTAAATTTGAGCTATCACGATAATGCTGCGCAGATTATATTGGCCACAGGCCCGTGATTGCTGCCTATTGATGCTCAGTGTATGATGCTATTGATCTGGGGCGCTCCCTAAATGATCGGTCGAGCATGTGAGTTACAGTGCACCGGTTGTACCGCAATGGGATAAATGTGTCAATGTAGACTGACAGTTTTACTGGGATACTTATCAGTGGAAAATAATATTTTACATGATGAAAAGGATACCGCAGCAGGCGAGTTAAACTGGATCAGCTATCACTGTAACAACATGAATTTATCACTGTAAATTGAGAGCTTTACTGGGATATTTATCAGTAGATAGAAAATTATATTTTATTAGAATAAGATTGATCGCTGAAGCTTGTGAGTTACACTGGATCAATAACCACTGCACTTGGTTAAATGTACCGCTACAAACTGAAAGTTTTACTTGGATATTTATTAGTGAAATGTAATATTTTAGTGGAGAAATTTGACAATCGTGAAGAGGTATATAATTGTTATAAAAATGTCATTGTAACGGTTGTTGTTGTCGTACTGAGACTCATATGATCTACAGATTTCCTGAAAGAGTATGAGCTATAAAATAATATTTTGGCTTAAAATATATTAATATGAGCTGCGAGTTCTATTTGATTATATTTGAGAATTATGTGAGTATGTGAATTGTGAAGAGAAAGTGACTTCTGTGAAGAATGAATTTCTTTGAAAATTGTTACCGTATGGCATTCACAGCAAATTAAACTCGACGCACGGCACATTTCAACTGAAAAATTCAATGTATTTGTTCGTTTTGCAGATAAATGGCTGCTTGCTTCCAGAAGAGCGTTCAGTTCCAGTCAACCACAGATTTACAATGTTGTGGCTCAAAGACGGAAGACTGATGCGACAACAGCAACCACCCGATTGCTCCTCATCTTGTTAGGTCAGTGCCCTCGCAGCAAACTGTGAGCGTCAGAGACAGCTGTGCTGCAGTATGAATATCAGAGACTTATTAACCTCCACGTCGGGGACGCTAATGGTCTTCCCTGAGCACTCTGGAATCTGCCACTTCCTAGACAGTTAACCCGTTGTAAGATCTTCTGGATAAGTACTGGGATCAGTATCGTCGATAATTTCGTACGTCTCATCCATAATTCATCAATTCTTTACTCTAGAAGCCGCTTCGTCATATTATCTTTCATTCCTATGGTAACTTAACATCTCAGAACCCCACTAATCTGCTCTAACTAATCGTACTCGGAAGGTCACCCATTGCTTTCCGTCTATCATCAGAAGTCGGACTTTTTGTTTTACCTAATTTAACGGCAATGGCAGCTCGCAAAGGGCCGGGGTCAGGGTTTCGGTTCCTACCTGGGAATGGGTCAACTTCGTCTGCTGTCAGCTGTCCATTCCAGTCTAATTACAAGTTTCAAGGAATTCCATACCGCTAGTATTTGGCTTTCCTGCATATTAGCGGTATGGATACCTCGGATTATGAGCCTTTGCCAAAACTCTGACAATGCTTTGGCCAATCTAGAAGGTTATTGACGGTTTGAGCTTTTGGGGCAGCCCGAAAGTCTGTAAGGGGCAACAAGTTCAAGGTATGGATACCTCTAAGCCTCTATCTTAAGACAAGATCATGCTGGCACTAATAATATCGACGTGGTCAATTTGCTACACAATGAAGCTATTGAGAGCCAATCGCCTACGTAATTATGGCGTGCCTCCATTAGTTGATGAGTGTATGTACAGTGCACCTTATATGCTTGCTGTCTGCAGGTTTATGCAAGCCACATGTGACACTGCCTTCCTTGTGCATACGGTACGTCTTCTTGATATTAGTAAACATACCAAATGTCCAAACTTACACGGAATGAATCTAAGAGTTTATTGTCGTTAAAATTGTTGTCTTGACACTGCAACCGTTTGTTTTATTAAAAAAAGATGTTAATATTATTGTTTTTGATTTTATTATTGCCTCTATCATGAGAAGGAGATTATGTTTCTGTAGTTTGTCTACTTGTAAATTTCCATATTTATCTATCAGCCAAAAAAATTATTAAAAAAATATTATGGCGGATCTTTACGAAATTTCCAGGGATTGCTAGCCATCTTAGGAAGAACAGAGGATTTGCTTTTGATAAACGTCCATCAATCAACCGTTTCTCTGTTTGTTTGATTATCTCCATCATCTTTCTTGGTACCATAACTCAAAAAGTGATGGACAAATCTTTATGAAATTTGCAGAAATTGTTCAAGATGTTGCTAGGAGAAAATGGCCAAATTTTTTTGTAGTCTGTTTGTTTGTCTCCATGTAAGTTTTTACGTTTTTCAGTAACATACACAAAATTTATGAATCGGATCTTCATTAAATTTGTAAGACCTGTTCGAAATATTTAAAAAAGGAATGATCAAATTTTTTTAGATGATCGGTTCGTCCGATTGCGTTTGACTAATATTTTTCTCAGGGTTTGTCCGAACGTAATTACCTCTGCCAAGGAGGTTATGGTTTGGTCAGGTTTATCTCTCTGTCTATTATGCTGTTTGTGGGTCACAAATATGAGTAAAAAAGTTATTGATGGATTGTAACGAAATTGGCAGGGATTGTTAAGTATATAGGAGGAACAGCTGATTATCTTTTATTGAAGATCCGTTCAGCCATTTGTTTGTTTGTAGCTTTGTCTGCCTCATTTCTCCAACTGCCATAACTCGAAAAGTTCTGGACGGATTTTTATAAAATTTACACGAGTAATTAGGTAAATGACCAAATTTTTTTATGGTCTGTTTCTTCGTTTGTCGCTGTTTTTTATTTTATCCTTGTTAACACAATGACTGAAAAATGTATGAATGGTTCTTTATGAAATTTGCAGAAGTTGTTGGTAATGTTAAAAGACATGAAAGATTAAATTTTGGCGATGAACGGTTGATCTGTTTGTGAGTTTGACTAATGTTTGTCAGATTGTTTGTTAGCAGCATAACTCACAAAATTATGAACGGACGTACAAGAAAATTACTGAAGCTGTTAATACTGTTAAAAGGAACAAGTGATTAGATTGTGGTATTGATAGAAAGAAAATTATAGTCTGAGAACAATTTTTGAATTTTTTGTTAACATTGCCTTGCTTGGCGGAGGTATGCGCTCTCAGAGTGCTATAGTTCATAAAATTGCTGACAGATCTTAAAGAAAATTATAGAAACTTTTATTATTGTCTTGAGGCACAAACGGTAAATTTTGGTGTAAATATAAAAAGGAAATCCTGGTGTCCAGGACCAATTGTTAACATTGCCTTGCTTGGCGGATGTATACGCTCTTCAAGAAATGAGTTGTTCTTCGATTTTTATGCTTGAGTTCCCGGTGGTTGTTACGCAGGCAACTAGTAACGCCTCTGTAAAAAATTCCGGTGCCGACAGAGATGTTAAAGTTTGCTTGTGAAACAACGGCCAGAAACTCAAGCTTATAGATTGAAAATGAACTCTGAGCCAGCAGTTTTTCCCGTGCTGTCGGTGCAGTCTTGACAAATATTGGGAGCAACATCCTCCACAGTTACGGACTCCTCCTCCGGGAATCCTAAACTCATAACGGCCAAAGTTTCTACACCACCGTAGTTCTCTTCTTTTCATGCTCCAAATTACTTATCGTCCCCGAGCTCTGCGTATCTGCAGCAATTGATTGTACTTGTACGATCAGCTCTTTACCTGAGTTAATTCTATCATTTTCTTCTTTTCTTCCCAAAATCTAGCATCTTTTTTATACTGACGTAATGGTGCTGACTCATAGAGGGCCGAGCGTAAGTTCCGGATACTCTCTGGGAATGGGCCTATTGGTCCGTCTACTGCCGCCTATCTAATCTAAAATTACCGAAACTGTTAGCAGTCATGAGGCACATATGACTTAATTTTGGTGATGATAATATAAAATCCTGTTTTCTGGACTAATTTAAATTTTATGTTACCATTGCATTGTTTGGCGGAAGTATGCGCTTTCAGAGTGCTCTAGTTACTACATATATGTATTTACCGTAGTCACTCATTGTAGCCTTTAAATGTGTCTCCGAAGTCCTCAACAGCTCTGAAAATTTGACAAATTGTTAGCCCATTCCTCTCCCATAGCGGTTCTTCAAATAGCAGATGACTAAATTCCTTTACATTTACATGTATATCTTGAGTATGTACATGTACGAGTATATTGTATCTATATTTATTCACTGTATGAGCATGGCAGGCAATATCAAAGCATTTGTCAGTACAGAAAATTATAAATTCTGAATAGGTGCACTTCATCAGAAGTTTACTAGCCATCATTCACTGTGTGGGATTATTCTCCTAGTTTATCATACTTGAATGTGTAACTACTAGTGTATTTTATTTAAGACAGTTTATTTAGAGTAGGCACTGCTGATAGAAAGGATACTGTACAGATAATATGTAATTACGTATGCATATTGATATATTTACTAACTAGAACACTCTGAGATCGCATACCTCGTCCGAGCAAGGCAACGGTAGAGAAAAGTTCAAATTGGTTCTGAAACTCTGATTTCATTTGAATCAGCAGCAAAATCTAATCAGTTGTGCCTTTTGACAGTAATAACAGCTTCTGTAGTTTTCTTGAAGTTACGATCATATCTTTTGAGTTAGGTCGCTAACAAACAGTGACAAACATACAAATTGACCGGGCGAGCATAACCAAAATTTGATTGTATCTATTAGCAATTCCAATAATTCCTGTAAATTTCATAATGTTCCATTCATAACGCTTTGAATTATTTTGCTAACAAACATGAAGTCAAACACAGAGTCACACAAACGAACAAACAGACCGTGACGATAATTTTATCAGTTACTCCTTATAAGACACCTAACAGCTCATGCAAATTTCATAAAGATCCGTCCACAACTTTTTGAGCTTTAGTAGTAACAAAAAGAGGAAAACAAACAAATGAATGAGTGGATCTTAACCACCAAAAGTTAATAATCTGTTACTACTAACATGACTAACAATCCCGGTAAATTTCATAAAGATCCGTCCCGAACTTTTTAATTACTTTTGGAGCAGACAAGCAGGCAGATATGGATACAAACAAACACGATGAAAATAAAACCTTCTTGGCAACGGTTGTTATCACTTGCGTAAACTGATGTGCTTCTCATGTGGATAATACCAGCCATAACCCAATTGGAAATTTATCAGTATTTACTTTCTGTCTGTGAGAAAATAGTGAAAGGTATCCGATAACATCCGATAAATGCCTATAAATTTCCGATTGGGAAACAGGACCATCAGTCTCAGTTTGTTTACTGAATATATCGCATGAAATAGGTCTCGCTAGGAAGCACACAAAGTAAGATGTGGGTGATTCCGGAGAGAGCGATTACCATAACTAAGCACGTTATTACTGTACGGTAATTCTACTGAGATTACCGAGGAACTAATGACCGGCGGCGGAGACGTAAACAGTTTGAGGAAAAAGGATTACAAACTTGCTCTTAGTTAGTGTCAATGGCTCGTCAATAGAGTGAGTCAGTGATGAGTCTGAGGAATATAATTCAATGAACTTTTGACATATCCAGACTCATTAAGCCATGTTTTCTGCCGATGGCCTCCATACGAAATGGAGCGGACTGACGGTTGTTCGATGCTAGTCGATAAGTAAACAAAGCTCGACAAGAAGACAAATACGAGAGTGTTAATCAGCAAACAAACACAACAGGTGTTATTTTTTCTTGGACAAAACTCACTTTCGTTGTCCCGCGGTATTTACCTAGTTTTTTTCAGAAATTTGTCTACAGAGTCCTCTATTTCTGCAGGCCAATACCACGAGATCCGTAAAAATTTCATTACCCTCAGACAATGAATGTGGGAAAGGAAATGGCGAGTTATCTGGTTAACTAATGCCTTAAATCTGATGCCTAAGATGAACGTTGCTTTATTAATTTTTTTTATGAGGAATCTGACTAGTTTTGATGTTTAAGGAAAAGTACTAGAGCCACTAAAGAATTTTTGGTTTATTATGAAAAAACTAGGGTGAGTTTAGCAACAGCTTTAGCACTATTCCATCTTTACTGAATGATCATGTCTGGCAATCACTTTTCCTCTAATAGGTGATTCTTGTACTTACTTATCGTCGTGAGATGAACACGCTTGCGTCTGATGATATTATTTTGCATTTAGTGAAAATACTTTATTCAAAGTTGTAGGTATTTAAGTGTGCATTTTGTAAGAGGTTTTTTGCCAACTGGTGATCTTTACACTTAAAAAAACATGTGAGGAACGAAACTCAAATCTCCATGCATTACAGGCATTTGCAAACAAATCAGAAAGTTATTTATAAAATTAGTATAAAACATCTATTAACTTCCAGGTAGATTTTGTGGACTGATGAAACAAGCGAAACATATAAATAGCGTAACGCCATACTTAACTGCTGTCCCAAAATTGCATTGACTGCATAGGAACAAAGGCGCACGGGGCATTTAAAGAGAATAACGGGATTTTACCTTGCGCATAGATTTCGTAGACTGATGAACGCCGGACCAGAGACTATATTGTAAATATTTCATACATTTATTTTACTACGTTTACCCAGCCGGCCTCTCACATCTTACTGTCACGTTACCTTTCGTTAATCGAGCTGAACGCTTAATTAATAACTGAAAGTTCTGGCAACGTCCGATGCTCAAACATACGGTGAAATGGATGCTGAAAAATGCGAAAGTGAAGTGCGCGCAAGCGACTGACTTTAAATGCGTTCAAATTGAATGTAAGAACAATAATGGCAACTAAAACGTACGCATCGGAGTTGAGCAAAAGCTTGCAGCTTGATGTCAAATTGAACCGGAAATGGAAAAATTGAATTGGTGGCATTTGCATCGCACTCGTAAATGCTAGATGAGGTTTTTGTAGATGAAAGGCGAACTTGTAACTACGAAGAGAGTAAATTGGAGAATGAATAATTTAAGTGCAGTAATTTCCTAATTTCATTATACATGTGGTACTAGTTTATTGCATTATTTACGCTAATTATATTGTATTTAGCGAGAATTATGTCACTGTCTATACCTATAGTACGGCACGTGAGCTTGATCAAAAGAGGACAATGATTTTACTTTTTGAAACAATAGAGAGACAAATGTCCGGAAATTCGTGAAAAGCATCAAGACAGGAAAAACAAAGACGTCATGACTGTTACCCATTTGAATCGAGTTCAAATATCTGACCTGCTATTGTAAATAATTGCAGTAATTATGAAAATTGTGGATATAATAATTTTATGTTGAAATCAGGATACAATCCGTTAAATTAATAATATAAAACTCTTCAAACTGGGATTTCCCGAAACAGAGAAACTGCGGCATGGTAGTTAGTATACAGCCCCGTCTGTAAGGTGTTATCTCAACAGCTTACACCATACCGTGTTATTTGCAGAACAGTGTAACAAAATTTAATTGGTAGAAACATATTACGCTACAACTTCACGATTTGCCAAGGTGTTAGAGGAAATATGCATTTCATTAAAGTAGGGGAAACAGTTAACTTGCGATCTCGAAGTAAAGTCTTCTTTTGAACCGGCAACAATACCTTTATCTAAGGTTCGAAGTGCCACTGTGTCCTTTATCAGCTGTTCTCGTGGTGCTAAGAGTAATAGTTATTTTTAGTTATGCGAACTGGTCCTCCAAGCTAGAATTTTTTCAATCTTTCTTCTCCCTGCACTCGTTTTTTTACTGGCTTGATCTCCACTGACTTGATCCACTTGATATAAATATTGGCCTGATAAATATCATCAATTCCGACAATGATGTTTTTTTAAGCTGGACCTGCAGCCTATAAGTGCCCTTCACCGTGTGATTGTTAGTAATTATAAAGGTTATTAGCCAAAAAGGAAGCAGGTCATGAATTTATATTCTTTACGTGACGCTCACACTAAATTTTCCTCCTAGGGCTCGCGGCGCTGGAGTCACATCAACATTATATAATGATTCACAGAGCGTATGTATTCATAAACTTATGTATAAGTAAATGCACATAATGTATAAATATTTAAATATTTTTCCCATCATGACGCAATTACATCATCGTGCTCGGATCTAACGAGAATTTATACATAGGCGTAACATTTATATCAAAATTCCAATGAACTGATGCGAAACTAAGACTTAAATATTTAGGTATAAAATCAGACGAGAAGCAGCCCGCGGAATGATGCACCAGTAATAATTGGTATAAAGCAAATGTTTTCAGTTACAAGTTTGGGATGACATATGCCAGTGGCACCAATCACAAAAAAAAATTCTTCATATCTGTCTCAAGCAAGAATTGGGGTGAAAGTTTTACGAGCAAATTATTGCACGTATAAATCAGGTATACGATATGCCAGTGTATAATAAAAAAAACATTCTTTATAGCTTCCTCTAAGATCTTAGCGAAGGCACCGGCGGCTGCTGCTGCAGCATCTACAGCAAATAATTAACTCCTCATGAATTTCTAAGACGGATCTGGCCGACTTAATTGCATCGTCGTTTCTTTTATTTCTTCAGCATCTCGGCTTACGGGGCTGCTAATCGCGACTCTGAGGATGAGCAAAAGTCTTAGGAGTTTTGCCGCCTTTGATGAGAGATAATTCAGTGAAACGCCTATTAGCGAAGGCTCTATATTGCATTAGGCAGCACGGAGGAGTGAATAATACGAAGATTTCTCTATATTGCGTTTGGTGAGAAGGAAAATAATAAAGGTGGTGTTTCTGTATTGCATTGGGCTGGACGGAGGTATGGATCATAGTGCAATATATGACGCGTTCGACGGGCTGATGAGATTAAAGCCGCGTTCGATTGAGCCCAGAAATTAAAGCCTTTGAGGCTTGTCTTGTCCGGAACTTCGGAAAAAAGCTTCGGTTCTGTTCCTTAGAACCGCGTTGCATGTGCTAGAAGCAGCACTATTACTTTAAACCCCCTAAATACTCGAATTTACACAGCCAGGCTGATTTTTTTTCAAGTCTCAAAATTAACTAATAAAGGGTCAACGCCTGAACCTCAATTCAACTGGTAGAGGCCAGCGCACCTGCCTGAAGTTCCCGACATGTAGAGCCTTGAAGGCTTAGTTTCAAGCTACAAGCGAACTTACCCAGAACATCGAGGCTAGATTTCCCTTTGACCTTTAAACAGGAGCTATGGCTTCGACCTATTGAATCGTTTGGCAGGAGTTAGAAGTAACCCTCGTACGTTGCAAACTCTATTTCACCGAACAGGATTGAGTGTTTGAATGTATCAGCGGCAAACCGTTAAGGGTTAGCGCCTGAAAGTCGGCCGGCGCACCAGTCTGAGTTCCTACAAGTCAAGCTTGAGAAGTTTGAATTTTGTCTGTCAATCGAAAGGATCCTTTCTCTACAGTGAGGCCTGTACACTAGGCTGGACGAA
>LQNS02277100.1:10341770-10352742 GCA_001587735.2 Parhyale hawaiensis
CCTTCATTCTTCATAGTTTTGCGCTTTATTTAGTTCAGGAAGCTGGCGTATCTGTGATACGGCTGGTGACTAATCTCTCGGCCACAGGCCAGGTCCATTATTGTTTATGCGCCCGAAAGTTTTAGAAATAAATTTTGGGATCCTGTACCGTGGTTTACTGCCAAAGGAATTCCACGGATCCAGTTAGACAGAGGGACTTATAAATATAATCCACGGGCCACTTAGACATGGGCAGCTTCAGTAATTATCAGCAAAAAGGCTGGTCGTATAAGATATCATACATCGAATCTCTGGGTTGTTTGTGATGTTGAGGGGAATAGCCATGGTACAATGCGAAGGTTTCGCTGATCTATCTGAAGCGCCTTAAGCCAGAGCGTGAACTTTTCATTGGTGCTGCTAACTTATATAAATATTCCACGGATCCAATCATACGCGGATGTCAGCAGTTCTGTGCAGCTGGGGAAGGTTTTTAATAATTTTTATGTCCCTGGGCTCTTTTGAATAAACGGGTTAGGACCTGGAAAATTTCCATGTGGGGGTGGGCACTAGGAATGCTAGCAAAATTCAGGGAGGGGGGGGACAGCGAGACACAAAAGCTAGGCCCTAAGCAGTACATTTTTTTCGAGGCCTCATTTCCAGTGAATGGCGCGTGTAACTTTTTAGGGAGGGAGTGTCTCCCCACGATTCTCCCCTGGCTACTCCACTGCAGGGAATTATGGATATTATCAACCAAGAGGATGGACGTAATATATCACACATCAATTCCCAGTGTTGAAAGTTTCACGGGTCTGTCTGAAAGGCCTTGCAAAGCCGTGAAAGTTTCACGGGTCCAGCTAGTTATTATGAAAGGGGCTAATAGACACAGCTGACTTTTGGCTTTGTTTTGCTGCTGACACAAACATTGGGTCCGTAATTACCCTGAACGATTTATAACATTCTTTTGGTGTAATTAGATGAAAAATCGATGTAACTATTTATATCGCCTTATGTTTTTCAAATATTGTAATAACTAGAGAAGCATTCAAACAGTGCATACCTGCAAAAAAGAAAAAAGAATATATTACCGAAAAATTCAAATTATCTTGAACCAGGATTTCGTTTTTTAATTTAATTACAATATTTAATTCTCCGTTCCTGATAGTTCTTGCAAATTTTTCGACGATCCGTGCATAACTTTTGGAGTTTTGACAAACAAAAAGACATATAGAGAGACAAACACACAAACGGACAAACACATCGTCACCATAATCTGACCATCTATTCCTGTTCTAATTTTTTTGCGTTTTTCATGAAAATTCGGTCTTAACTTATTAAGTCATCATGCCAAAAGAAGACAGGATAATCAACAGACGAACAAACGGCTGAACAGATCACTACTAAATGTTAGCTATCTGTTTCTAGCAACCTCTGTAACGTACCCTGGCAGGAATATTGTAATAGGTATAGTTCTAGTCGGCGTAGCTCGGGGTAGATATACATAGCTCCGGTAGATATATTGGTGTAGGGGTGGCATTGGTAGGTATACTGTAATTGGAAGGTATAGCTGTGGCAAGTTTACCGTAGCATATGATATAGTTCAGTAGATATACTGTAGTAGGAAGGTATAGCTCTGGCAAGTTTACCATAGCATATGATATAGTTCAGTAGGTATACTGTAGTAGGAAGGTATAGCTCTGGCAAGTTTACCATAGCATATAATATAGTTCAGTAGATATACTGTAGTGGGCGTAATACTTTATGTTCCGTGACAAAAGTTTAACTTAAAGCGTTTTGCGCTCAACGCTTCATTAATCAGTCCTGCGCATAATGTAAGAAATGCATTCATTCTTTTGCTTTAGCAATGAGAGGCGGATAAAAGTCTGTTGAACTTTACGTATAGTCGAACAAAAAACAGCAGTTCTCTAGACGAGTCCAAAGATAAATAGATAAAAGCATAAAAGTTTCCATTCCAATTTAGTACTAATGAAAATAATTTTAACTTGCTTAGTAAATACTTTAGCATAAGTTTTATAATTAATTATTAAAAGAGGCGCTGTTCATTGCACTGAAGCACGTTTTATATTAATATTTACTTCTCACACCAAACAATGAGCTGGAGTATTCCTGTTTTGCCTATTACCTTCAAAAACCCATCTTGCAATTATTTTATAATCGATTTTAAGAAGTCCTCTGATTGTCAGCCACACTCAATAATTATAATTAAACAATAAATAAACAACTGATAGTAATATAATTCACAGAGACAATGACTATGTAATGCTGCGTATTCAGTTTGATTGCTAATATTCATATTTTTTTATAAATATCATTTTCTCGTTTTACTATTCATTGCTTAATATTTAGGGCACATAAGTATCATTTCTAGTTATTATTTTACTTTTATAAGCTTTCCATTTAACGAAAACTCATACTAATGGTTGTAAATTTATTGATGTACCTGGCATTTAAGAACATTTCCAATTTCACAATTAATGTTCTGTTACCTATAATTTTCGTTGTATGTTGACTGTTAATGCTTCGAGATCAATATTTAAGCATTTACTTGTTTTTAAAGCAAATTTTCCAATATTACCGCAAAATATACACATTTCAAGCACTATTTTACTAAAATTTTTTCTTTTATTGGCTGAAGTAGAATCATTTCCAGTTTCACAATCACATACCTCTTCTGATTACCTCCGCCAAGGAGGTTATGTTTTCGTCGGATTTGTCTGTCCGTCTATGAATCTGTCTGTTCGTCTGTCTGTCTGTCATCAAGATAAATAAAAAAGTTATGTACCGATTTTGACGAAATTTACAGGGATTGTTAGATATGTTAAGAGGAACAAGGGATTAACTTTTGATGACGATCCGTCCATCCGTTTGTTTGTTTGTCTGCCTCATTTTTACAATGCTTTAACTCCAAAAAGTTATAGACGGATTTTTACGAAATTCGTAAGAGTTGTTAGTTATGTTATGAAGAGTAAATGATCAAATTTTGGTAACGATCCGTTCGTTTGTTTGGTCGTTTATCACTGTTCTTAATTTTATGCTTGTTTGCACAATAACTCATTAAATTATAAAAATTGATTTTCATGAAATTTATCGGAGTTCTCAGTAATGGCAAAAGGCACAAATGATCAAATTTGGGTGCAGATCGGTCTGTTCGCTTGTATGTTTTACTCATGTTTGTAATAATGCTTGTTAGCAGCATAACTCAAAAAGTTATGAACGGATCTTCAGAAAAATTGCTGAAGCTGTTAGCACTATTAAAGGGTACAAATGATCAGATTTTGGTATTGATACAAAGAAAATCATAGTCTCAGAACCAATTTTAATTTTTCGTAACCGTTATCTAGCTTGGCGGAGGTATGCGCTCTCAGAGTGCTCTAATTTATTTTGTTATATGTATATCACTCAAAGATTGAAACTGTTTTGTCACTCTTATTACCAATTTACATAAATTTTTGCCTCTTTTACAATACTAATTCAGTGTTACTGCTGCACATTTTAATGACTTCTTTTAAAGGTGGGTTCATACCCGCGGTAGCCGCGGACATTGCGCGCTGCACAGTTGTGTCGAGGTGCCCGGGATCGATCCCCACACCAGGCGCACTCTTTCTCAAGGCACTCGGTGCGCTGAATCAGCGCAGTTGTTTGTGCGCATAGCTATCGTGGGGGTTTCTGCCCTAGGGTAGGGGGGTGGCTGGTCTCTGAACCTTCCATTTAGGCGCCATAGTTCTTAGCGACCAGTCGTCGGCTGCAGCTGCACTTACTCCTCTGGGGCCAATTATTGGTCTATTTTTACCAGGGCGAGTGGAATTCCCAGTGGAGGGTGCAGTCAAAGTTGACTTTACTTTTTACCTCTTCAACATCAGTCCAATGAGAGAGTCTTTACACTTCCATGTCCGGTAACATTGCTGTGTCCGTTTAAATGGCCCATAATCGCAACGATCGAACAGTTAAAATTCACAAGTAGAAAGAAATATCAGAAACTTAGCTAGTGATACTTGCTGAGCAAACTGACGTGGCAGCTAACATTTTAGTACTTGTTTGGGAAGTGCGCAGTGATGTAAATTGACGTGGCAGCTAACATTTTAGTACTTTTTGGAAAGTGCGCAGTAATGTTCACGGAGCCTCAATAAAGCATTTGGACGATTAGCTTAGGAACCTCTACCTTTTTTTTTATCATTGAAAGCGCCTGTAGTACTGTTTCCACTTTACTATTAATTTTTTTTTGCATTCATATATCATACATGTATCTAACAGCTAGCAACTTGGGTTTTGGTTACGGCCAACACACTCCTGCTCGTCTTTTTCATTTTCGCCATTTCCAAAAAAAGAAGATCATGGACACTTGAAAAAAGTTGCACGGACTGAAGGTTCCATTCGCTTCCCAGAGTCCTGAAATGAAAAAAAATTAGTTTATTAGTTAGAAATAGTGCACAATGCTGCTCAATTTGCTCTAGGATGCAAGTCGTTAAAATGTATCTGGATAAATTTTCATTGTATTTGTTGCCGATATATAACTGAAGATAAGGTAATATGCTCCATAACTTTCTATTGTTACTCTAAAAGAGAAACATCCGAACCCGACTTGAGGTCTGCCTCAGATGAACCAATCGCACACTTGTGCCGGGCACACACTAGACTTCCCTAGGAACAACATGAGGCGAGGATGAGGAGCTTTCATGTCGTTTATACTACCGTATCTATGCTACCGAGTGTAATAAATTTCAGGACGACGAGTGAGCTGCTCACCCAGTTCATTTACTGCAGCTAGTTATGTCAAGCAATAGAGTGGCAGCACCTGCAGTTGCAGCAAAGTGATGTCACAGTGGTGACGTCACAAAAATGTATCAGCCAATAGCCTCACTCCTTTTGCAGCGGGGCATCCTGGGTAATGCCAAGAGAGAGGCATCTTGGGTACTTTCCAATATGGCGTCGTGTGTGCAGGAGGTTAAGTGTGTCGCGATTGCTTATTACATAAACGTTGGTAAATAGTTCAGTTGCAATTTATTGTGCTTTTCATGTTTGTATAACATTCTACTTTATAACTTGTCATGAAACTTTTCTTGGTGAACGAATATCGTCTAATTTTGCCTTTTTAAACTCATGCGAATCATTCGATTCCGCGTAGAGCACTCGTTTCAACTTAGGCGAACAGTTTCAGATGATTTTCTCAGTTCTTTTTATGGCGCTGAAAATCAAGATGCACTACAATACATCAAATCTATGATCTCTTATTTTCCTTTACTTATGTAATTAAGGATATGGCCAGTATTGGTAGTTCTAATTTGAGGCAATAAATGATAAACAACTGGCGGGAAAACTTTTCTGGATACTGCAGTACAAGGAGCCGCCGCTCGCGTCCTCATTTGTTTACTACAGTGGAGTGACGTGGCAGTTGCCCACTGGCTGAAATTGAAGCCAATCACGGCGGTCGCTGATTGGCTGAGATTGGGCGAAAGTGTGTTCCCTTAGGGTTGACGTAACTATTTGTAGTAAATGAACTGTGGCTGCTCATCCTAGCTTCCAGCTGAACGTGCGAACGCATGTGTGGCCTCGGTATTGCGCTCACCTGCGACACACTCTTACGATGTCAACTCGAATACAACATCGAAGTCTACCAAAACTGTACTCACCAAACATCTAAGCCCATCTCCGAGCTGGGCCCTCTGTGCACCAAACACATCCTGAAACTCTTCTCAGAACTACCAACAAAACGCTCAAACGTCCTCAGAGTTGGTTCAAAATGCACGAAACATGCACCCAATTACACTTAGGTACGAATATTAACCAAATTACACCAAGCATAGCATCGAACTATACCAATGCTTACAGCGCTTTCCTAAAATGCACTTAACTATTTTCAACATCTAAACGTACATCGCTCTCCCCAAACGCACTCAAGTATTTCCAAGTATCTCAATTTAATTGCTCTATCCAAACTCACTGAAGTATGCCTCAGTATCCAAACATGCATTACTCTCTCATTACTCTCTCCAAGTAAATACACTAAAGTCTGTTCTCGGACACATCATCGACTTCTACTCTAACGAACTCAAAAACAGTATGTTTTGAACCTTAACCAAACACCTCCTCGAACTCTCATACCCAATGCACTCGTAAATTTTACGCAACCACATCTGATGCACCCTCGAATTTTACCGGAACGTAGCCAAACAATCCCTTGCTGTTCTGCCCGGAAGCATCCTCACACAATCTACCAGAACCGCACTGGAACACACTTCTAATTCTTCTGAAAACAACTCCATACTTGAAGCTCTACACAAAAGTCAAAGAACTACATTTCTAACTCTGCGCAAAGAATGCATCTAAAAATACCTTTAATTCTACCCAAAGTGTAATCAAACACACTTCTAATCATTCCCAAAACGCACCGGAACACGATCTTAATTCTACAAAAACCATACACTAGAACACACCCTTAATTCCACCCAAAATACCCCGAAACACACCTCGAAATCCACCTAGCTACCCCAACATGGCAACGCAGCCGCCTGTGGCCCACGCTCGTAGCGGCTTCTAATGAATTTCAATAATTGATACGAGTGCCGTACGATATTTGGTTGCTGATTTATTCATTTGTTATTACAGAGGAAATGTTTAGCTCGCTGGCAATAATAAAAAGCTGTGCCATTTCGGGGCATTTCGTTGATTTTGTAACAGAAAGTTGCCTAAAGTTTTGCTTTACGCGCTCGCCGCTTCATTAGTTCTGTGGGTGGGGTGAAAATATCCCGATGTTACGGGTAAATCTGCTGGAATTTTTAGGGTATAATATGTAAATGTTTCTAGTGAAGATACTTTATGTTTAACGTATTAGTGCTTTCATGTTCAAGGCAAAATTAAGTTCATTTTTAGGATAAAAATGTTCTTTTATAAAAAAGATTCGCTCAGTTTCTGTGATAAATGTAAAAGTACTTTGCGCTAGCAATAAGTCCATGTTGAGAGTAAGGGTAAAAATAACAGAGAAATTAATGCTAAGCTGCATACTTACTCAAGATAACATTGCTTTCATGCTCAGAGTACACTACATACATAGGATGAGTCCACTATCCTGTTTAGGGAAATGCAAGTTTAGAGGAAAATTAAATATATAAATAAATCGATAAATAAATTAGCTAAAAAAAAGACGAGCAAATAGTTTGATAAATTGAATAATACCAAAAGATAAAGAAACTAGAGCATTCTGAGAGCGCATACCTCCGCAAAGCGAGGCAACGGTAACGGAAAATTCAATTTGGCTCTAAAACCATAATTTTCTTTGTATCAACTCCAAAATCTAATCATTTGTGCCCTCTGATAGTATCAAGAGCTTAGTAATTTTCGTGAAGATTCGTTCGTAATTTTTTGAGTTATGCTGCTAACAATTATTATGACAAACATGGGTCAAACATACAAATGAACAAACCGATCTGCACCAAAATTGAATCATTCATGTCTTTTAACAATAATAACAACTCTTATGAATTTCATAAAAATTAATTCACAGGTTTTTAATTATTGTGTTAAAAAGCATAGAATTAGAAACGATGACTAACAAACGAAGAAACGAACGAACGAACAGATCATCACCTAAATTTGGTCATTTACTCTTCGTAATATATTAACAAGTTGGGTAAATTTCATAAAAATCTGTCCATAACTTTTTGAGCTATGGCTTTAAGAAAAAAGAGGCAGATAAGCAAGCAACCGGATGTACGGAAGTTCACCAAAAGTTAATCATCTGTTCCACCTAAAATACATAAAAATCCCTGTAAATTTCGCCAAAATCCGCCCATATCTTTTTGAGTTATCTTGGTGACAGATAGACAGGAAGACAAACCCGACGAAAACATAACCTCCTTGGCGGACGTAATGAGGACACACATGATAAAACAAAATATGCAGATAAAAAATGACTGAATAATTACAGTTAAAACAAAGAGCAACAGGAAATTAATAAACATACTCGAACACGCTGACTGCTCTTACCTAATAATAATAACACTAATAAGACTAACACTAATAATAATAACGCTAAAACGGTAATAAGGTACATTTAAATTCTCCTGAAACCTGAAATTCCTTTTTATTATCACCAAAATTTGGTCCTTTGCGCCTCTTGACATTAAAAACAATTCTTGTCATTTGTTTGAAGATCGGTCTCGAATATTCTGAATTATGTTTTAACAAACACTAAGACAAACATATAGTCAAACACACAGACGAATGACCAATCATCACAAGACTTTGGTCGTTTGTGCCTTTCAGCAATTCAAACAATTTCTGTAGATTTCATGAAGGTCTGTCTATAGCTTTCTCGATTGTGTTGAGACAAAAAAAAAAAAAAAAAAAAAAAAATGAGAGAAACAGGCAACGAACAGACACATCAATAAAATAAATTGGTCGCATTTTCTTTGTAACATGTCATAATTTCAAACAGACAAAACCCGGACAAAGACATAACCTCCGTGCACGTAATAAACGGATGAATGTAAAAATTAATAAATAAATTATGATTAGATATATAAATGTATAGGCCAAATAAATGAAAAAAATTAACAGAAAGAAAAAATAACAATGCATTGAAATCATAATACCAATATCAAATTAAGAAGTAGTGGCAAAGTAAAAACTGTTGGAAATGAAGAGTTTACTAGAAACAAAATTCGAGAAAGAGGTTTAGTACAGCTTACAAACTATGATGCTTACTTTCATGGCAGAGCCATAGTTTTGCCGATCTATGGGTTCGCAAATGAATGACCAATATAACTAGGCGTTGAAAAGATCAAAAACGCTTGCGTAGATTTAGAGCACAACAGTCAAAGCACCTTGTATAATCGGCAGCAAATTATGTGTCTGCAGTTATATTGTGGTGCAGAAAAGTATTGAGGTTTGATGCAATTTGTGGCACTGCTGATGCCGGAGACTTCCTCCAACAGCTCCCACTTCACTACTAGCTACCTTTACTTTTATTACTCCCTTTCTTCCGCATCAACCGCAGCCTTCACGAACTGCTCCTTTCACTGCATCAGTTTCACTGTCCTAGCTACCCTCACTAGCTATTATCTCTTCATTTTCTTGGCTTCCATTTCGCTAGCTACTCTTTTATACCTACCCTTTCATTCCAATTTCATTTCATCGCTATCCTTACTTATTCCTCCCACCTCATCCCCCTTTTTCTCACTCCCATCACTTTTTACACTCAATCTCCCTCTCCCCTGCACACCCCCCCCCCCAAGTAGCCAAGCAGGGCTCGCAACAGACAAAATAGCCCAAAATTGAAGTCTCTGTTTGCTCAGCATTGGCGGCCCGTCATCTGTTCATTGCACGGGGCTGTTGTCTCACCGGCCCGTCTGCTAAATGTTGTGTAAACGGTCCACTGACTGTCACTAAACGGGCCACTGACACCACTGAGCATGTCACTACAGTGCTGCACTGCCCATGAATTTACCACTGTAAGGGTAAATGGCCATTAAATTTGTCCCTGTCTTGCACTGTCGTTGCTTCATATATCTATCGATGGATGAAAATTAAAAATTTGTGAAATACCAACAAAAATGAAAAGGAACACATAAGTGCGTTTGTTTGTCACTGCAATGGTACTCCATAAAATAAGTAAAAGCTATTGAATTAGAAGTAGCAATAAGTTCTTATCGGTGGACATTTCAAATATTTGTAATTTCTTATTTGTAGATGGATACGTGAGATAAAGACAATGACTGTGATGATAAACTTGCACTGAGATTGTCACTACAATGGTGCACTGACAGTGATTTTGTCCCTACAATGGTGCACTGACAGTGATTTTCTTACTACAATGGTGCACTGACAGTGATTTTCTTACTACAATGGTGCACTGACAGTGATTTTGTCACTGTAATGGTGCACTGACAGTGATTTTGTCACAAAAATGGTGAACTGACAGTGATTTGGCACTGCAGTGGTGCACGTACTGACAGTGATTTTGTCACTGCAATGGTGTACTGACAGTGATTTTGTCACTGTAATGGTGCACTGACAGTGATTTTGTCACAAAAATGGTGTACTGACAGTGATTTTGTCACTGCAGTGGTGCACTGACCGTGATTTTGTCACTGCAATGGTGTACTGACAGTGATTTTGTCACTGTAATGGTGCACTGATAGTGATTTTGTCACTGTAATGGAGCACTAACAGTGATTTTGTCACTGTAATGGTGCACTGACAGTGATTTTGTCACTGCAATGGTGCACTGACAGTGATTTTGTCACTGTAATGATGCACTGACAGTGATTTTCTCAGTGTAATGGTGCACTGACAGTGATTTTGTCACTGCAATGGTGCACTGACAGTGATTTTGTCACTGTAATGATGCACTGACAGTGATTTTCTCAGTGTAATGATGCACTGACAGTGATTTTGTCACTGCAATGGTTCAGTGACAGTGATTTTGTCACTGCAATGGTACACTTCTAGTGACTTTATCACCCTAATGGTGCACTAACAGTGATTTTGTCACGGAAATGGTACACTGACAGTGATTTTGTCACGGCAATGGTGCACTGCCAATGACTTTGTCGCTGAAATGGTGCAGTACCAGTGATTTTGCCACTGCAATGGTGCACTTCACGTGATTTTGTCACCGTAATGGTGCACTGCCAATGATTTTATCACGGCAATGGTACACTGCCCTTGAGTTTTTAATCATTTTTCCTGCTGTGTTGTAAGCAAAAACTCGGAAAAAACCGGTAGGCAGAGAATTTCAGTGCCCTGTGGGGACTTGTAGCGCTGAACTTTACTACGAGATTGAAAGTCTCAGTGAGTAGTGCGCCAGTTAAGACAACCTTCCAGCCACAGTGGGTTACAGCGCAAATGTCCCAGTCGGAAATTATGGTTGTCATTATAGTAGAATATAGTTGTGTATGAGAGATTAAAGTCGATTATGGATGATGAAACAGTATGGTAGATATGTCAACCATAACATACCGTTGCTTTTAGTATATTT
>LQNS02277100.1:10369177-10400631 GCA_001587735.2 Parhyale hawaiensis
ATATATACTCTGACTGAGTGCATCACACTGTACCTGAATATGCCACATACTTCATGATGACACCACACCCTGCATGAATGCAATATACATTGTTTTAATACGTCACTTCCCACACAATATATTTGGGCCTCACGCACCCAATGGGTCCCTAGTGCCTTTTCCGCAGGAGATGTTGCAGCTTGCCGCATTTCCTGCTGACGAGGTTAGTTATGTAAAGTTAGGTAAGCTCTCAGTATACTTCCCCGTACTGTTTCGGGAGGTGGGTCACTGATCGAGGTGGCCAACCTATTCCGGCTAGACTTCTACTTCCTTGTTTTTCGTCTCCTTCCCTGTGCGGCGTAGCTGAGTGAAAGCGTACAGCCGTTGCCGGGGTTGGCGATCCTAAACATTTTCCTATCAGTAGCGCACTGACCACTTAGAATCTGAGACCTACCGGTAGAAAAGCCGAGATAAAAATCAATGATAATTTGAAACAAGACGTATTTCACGCCCTAGTGGCCACGAGCCTGTGTCAAACCACAGAAAATAGTTCGGCGCGATATGGTCCTTGTGTCCCTGATGCGCTAGTAAAGTTTGTACTACTACTACTACTACTTCAATACGTCATATATGCTTGAATACATCATACGCTACATGAAGAATCACATTCTGCCTAAATTCATTACGTGCACCGCCTGAATACGTCATAAATTGCTAGAATGTATCAAGTACTGCCTGAAAATACCATACCCTGACTAAATACATCACATACTACCTTATTGCACGCATACTTCCGAATAAGCTGCACCTTGCATCTATACACCATACGCTCGCTTCCTGAATTCATCGCCTACTGCCTGAATATACTAAGCACTGTCTCAGTTCCCATATACTGCATAGATGTTTCATACAGTACATGAATGCACTACATCCTACCTAAATGCACTACATCCTCCATGCATGTATTATAAATTAACTCAATGCAGCAGACACGGCCTGACAGCATTGCACACTGTGTGAATGTACAAAACACCACCTGAATGCACCACACATTCACGGAATGCACTACACACTACCTGAATGTACCAGACACAATCAGAATGGATTACACACTGCATGTCTGAATGCACCACCCTCTGTCTGAATTCGCTACATACTGTCTGAATTCACCACATCCTGCCTCTACGGTTCAGTCTACGCTAATATATATATATATATATATATAGCTCATCACGCTGCTCAAATGTAACGCACACACCTACACAAACATATACAGACTTATTGGAATTTACTTGAACCTGCACACACCTACACACACGTACAGATAGACAGACACTGTCATCACTAATACTGCCCTGAAGGTCCGTAGCTTGCATTTACACAGCACATTTCAGTCTGCCATTAATGCTTTGGTCGGATGAACATTTTTGCCCGTCCTTTTAGGTGGTCTGATCAAAGCTAACCGAGGCAGATTTTAATTTTGGCCGCAAAATGGAGCCGCTAAGCTGAGCGCCAATGTTAGCGGGATTACCGCATCATTCGGCAGCTCTCAAACAGTGTTGCCGGAGCTGCGGCTTTCCCTCATCATGGCAGCGTAATGGTCAACACTGTCATTATACTTTGCAGGTTTTTTCTTTTACTTTCAGAAATGAAGATGATAAGCTGTGTAGTCAACAGCGTCAGTATATTCTCTGATATGTTTTGCTTTTTTAGAAATTATGAATATAAACGGTGTAGTCAAAAACGCTGCTATATTCTGCGCATTTTTTTTAATTATGACGATAGATGTTGCAGTCAGTATCGTCTGACATGATTAAAAAATATATATCTATAAAGATATACGTTATTCTAAACAGCGTTATTAAGCTTTCCCATATCTTTATATTTTTAACGGAGATGACAGTCTTTATAGCCAACTGAACCCTCACCTTTTGGAGATTTATGGAGAGATTATGATTGTACCTTACAGCATAACCAACTTCATTAAAGGGTAGTGGCAAACTTATCTGTGGCTATATTATAGTCCAATCTCTCACTGTATTAGTGGATGATTGTATTGTTTTAACTGCATTCTGTGAACTGGGACCCTTTTCTAAGTGACTCTGTTCGAAATGAAAGCATACGCGAGACCTTCTAAATAAAGTTTATTGGAATATACGTGTAGTACCCCTGGCCAAATAGGAGGAAATACCCTAAAAATCACTACCATAAGTTCTGCAAAGGCTTCGTGAAGAAAAGTTTTCTTATGTACTGCGGCAACGAACTGAGTGACGTCGAAAACGGAAGAAATTAAAAATAAACTCGCAACATCTCATGATGGACAGAAAAAAAAAATCCAAGCATTAAGAAGATACCATAAACAGCAAATACTTCTTCGCTTATGCATAAAGTTGCTCATCTGTGCAATCAAAAATTGGGCCATTATTGGACGAAAATAATCAATGATTGATGATGATCAAGCGATTAGTGAAGTACTCACCTGTCGACACAAGAATATTTTTCGTAAAAAGTCCGGTAACCTTGATGTTCAATTATTAGAATCACTGACAACTATGAAATGGATTTTGAATCCACAAAACTTAACACTGAATTAACCATCAATGAACTTTACCGTATTACAGCAGCAAAATCCTGTATTTTAATATCCACTTTCAAACCTTATCGAAATTTCTCTTACATCAAACCCTAAGTAACATTTTAGTCAGCTTTTAAAAGTAGTCTTATTTTAGTTCGAGCAGCTCCTACAGTGTCATGTCATTTTAGTTTGCTTCCAAACCAACAGCATGTGCTTTAATATACCTGCGATATCTTGATAATATATGGCATTTTCGATATTTATTTTTGCACAATCAGGTATTGATCCATTATTGCTATGTTTCAGAAGCTCATAGTGATATAGAGTAGCGTCCATCCCCCCCCCATTTCATTCCTATTTACCCTCGTGTATTTCCGCTCACTTCCGTGTATGGACTGGCACTCGTTCGCTTGTGAATCTCTATACACATTTCGGCTCCTAGCGTTCTCGTTCCTTGGTAGTGCAAACTTTCAACGGGATTTTACTTAGTGTATTGTGGAAATGACTGGTCTCTGAGGTGCAAGTTTAATACACTTGAGGTCTTAATTAGCTGCCGGTACCACAAGGCACCGTGCTTGTGCCTGTAATTTCTCATATTATGAACTGTGACATGGTAACCAATGAAACTATGCCGTCCCTTTGTCATTTATTGACGATATACAAATATTTTCTACTGTAGAATCACAGAAAGACGTGCTGTCTGTCCAGAGAGATCTGGCTATATCTGCCGATAGTCGGTAATAAATAATTTTATTATTAATGAAATGAATTGAAAGCTGCTTAGAAACGACACAAATTTAACAGTTTTGAGTCTACAAAATAAACTAAAAGTGAGTGATATGAAATTGATAGGAAGCCAGTTTTAAGAGACCTTGGGGTGAGAACGCAAGACGATGATACCTTTGAAGAACACATAGCTAGAGTTACAGCAGTGGGAAAGAAGTGGAGTGGATGGGTTTTACGACTTTTCTCGTCACGCGAAGTAGAGGTGATGCTCCCCCTATGGAAGCAATCAGTTATGCCGAGATTACACTACTCTTCTATATTTTGGATGCCGAGAACTGGGAAAAGCTAGAAGTACTTTATACTATCTAAACACTGTAAAAATTCGAATTAGGTATAAGTACCGCTACCACAATCGACTTAGCTGTCTCCAGTTGCATTTAATATAACGCAGATTTGAGTGCTTAAAAATAGTATACGTTTCGAAAATTTGGAATGTGCCACTGTGTGAATGTGAATAAAGGACTAGAAAGACTTGTGAGGAAAGATGGTGGCCAAGCCGTAGCGGGGAGTGAGATTGTCAAAGAAAATACCTCGGCATATTCGGAGCGCCACTGATATGAAAGCTGTAGACTTCAATAACTTGCTGGGTTCTTATTAAAAAAAATACTAGATAGACCAGCGGTCAGCGGTTACGTGCACTGTGAAAATAATTTGCTTCTGGCTTTCTCTTTGGTCGTTAACTTCAACCCAGCAGGAGAACCCAGCATCGTAGCTCTACACACGAGAGGTGACGTGAGAAACGTCACCTGGAGTTCGTCCCAAGATTCACAAGGTATACAAGGTAGGTAAGTCACTTGTGCGATCAATATATTGTAAGGATTTAATAGCATATATATGCGTTAATTAACCATAGTTTATAAGTTTAAGTTGGAATTACAGACGTTGTCGTCGACAGAATCATTATACATAATTTATGCAACAATAAGATTGAGAAAGTAGTGAGGGCAGGATATGCTTGAATTTTCCGTAGCTACTTTTCCCCTCATTCAATGAACCTTTACTGACATATGCCGACGCTGGGAGTTACTCTTTCACGGTCTCCACCACACTTACACGAAGTGTACCCATGTGTGCCTGTCAACTAATTTTGATGCGTGGAATTTTTGTCTCTCGTCGGTGGTTAGTTTCGTCATGAATCGTCTTTTAATTTCGTCTCATGCCAAGGCCACACTCTACAATATCATCGAACTTGATGCGACGATGCTCAGCCATTATATGTAGATATATCTATGCTACACACTTTAAATTTGTATCGAGTCGACGAGTCAACTGCACGAAGTTGATTAAGTTGTGAGTGTGATTTTACAGCTTGGCAACGGCAATAGCTGTATTGCATTCCTGGCGACCTGGCAGAGCCGCTTAGTAGATTAACGTAACTTAAACTAAGCTTAGTAGACTAACAAACCATAACCAAACCTGCCCTAGTCTAACCTAATGCACTTCGCTTACTATAATGCACTTTAACAACTAAACGAACCTCATTCAGTTGCACATCTTTGTTATATTTCACTAATTTCAGGGGTTCATACAGCAATGCATGCACATATGCATCAACAACTTTGTTTTAGAAAAAGCTGCCATTAATGTAATAGCACAAACCGTTTCTGTAGCGCTGCAGTTTATTTAAAAATAAAAATTGACGACGTTATGGTCAGCACTATCATTAAAAGACTTAAACACACACACACACATATATATATATATATATATATATATATACATTTCACATTTACGTCATTGTAAACACTGCTCATTGTTACCATACATTTTAGCAACAGATATGCATGGCTTTTACGCTGTGGTGCTTAGTAGTTAGAGTGGTGGCGTCGTAAGCTGTACGTCCCCAGTTCGAGTCCTTGCCTTGACTCCTTTTATATTTATATATTTTTGCGTCATAGTGATCACCGTAATAATGCTAATAATATTTTGTTGGTTTGTTTATATGCTAGAAAAGTGCCTACGGTAAATAATCAGTATAATGAATGGGGTTCATTTTCATGGTAAGGCACAAGCAAGCTCTCTTAAGTGTGCTCGGCAACGTATCTCCTACTAATACTGGGTATTAATTGCAAACGGAAAAGAGGTAAGGTATTTTCAGCAGATAAATAACACATGCTTTCCTCCGAATATTAAACTTACTTTATTTATCTTTCACTATACTAGAGTTATGCTCGTCACAGAAAGTTGCTTGGAAATTTACGCTTTGTATTTTTTGTTACCCTAAAACGCATTTAATTTTTCCCGACAGTTTTGGTGTCGAGCGATGTACGGTCGGCGAATTTTTGGCGCATTCTAGCTCTAATGGAAATAGTTTATGAACATTTATTAGCTTTGTTTGAGTCACATTCTGGGTGACTCCATGTTGCTGCTCAAAATGGCGTCGTTTGCCACCGCTGAGGATAAATCAATATTGCAGGCAGATCGAAATGAGTGTGGGGGGTTAGGGACCGAGAGAGAGGGGGGGGGGCAGAAATACGAGGCGTGCGTTCGGAACCAGCCCATGGACACTGTGTGGTGTATGCTTGTTTATATGCAAATTAATCTATTGCACATTCAGTCAAGTGCAGTTGTAAGTAAAGGAAGTAATGTAGATGCACCTGAAAATTATAGTCAATATTATCTTCAGATTTTACATAAAATGTATTGTACGGTATGCATGAAGTCGTATGTAGTTATTTGAGTTAAGGAGGTAGCGTACTATACATACACACAAACAAACTTTGACCATATCTACATATTAAAGTACATGAAAATAAAATACATGAAAAAGTAAAATATACCGTACTCTCTGTACGCAGTAAAGTACACTTATTTGAATAGATTGATGCAAAGTATTAATGGATGCATATGTGATATTGATGAATGTGGGGGACATAAAGTCTTAACTGTAGCTATGGAAAAAGCAGACTCCGACAGTAAAGTGGTTAGATTTTGTAAGTGATGATGATGCATAGAAAAAATAAGCACTTCGTAAGGTAATAAACATGTAAACATGTAATAAACATACGGCCTCCACAATACAGTGAGGCCGTGTACGTCTGCCAACGAATTAGCACTCAATATCCACTATCAACTGGTACTATTTGTGCAAAAATACATGACAAATGTAGACGGCAAAGGGCATCGTAAAGTGATCTAGCTGTTCCTAACATCAATATTTAACTGAATAAGTGTGCAAAAAAAATGAGAATACGCATGCCATCAAGTATTGTTATTTATGAGTGAGTGCGTTTGTATGAGATGCACTAGTTACATTTTTCTCCACATACCATCGCTTTTATGGAAATTAATATGTTCTGTGTATACTTTCAATGATAAGCTTTGTGAACGAATTTGACCAACTGCTCAATGAAGTACATTGGTTCCTCAGTTTTAAATATAAGGGCGTATGGTTCTTATCTTTGAAATAATTAATACGCAGAAGCCTATAGAGGCATTGTTCTCCAGACAACGGTAATGTCAGACCACTGTACATATTATTAAAATTGTAATATTAATTAGATATAACAGTTATGTAAGCTTCTGCATCGGGCAGCTATCTGAAACAACTTATTAATTCGCAATGTCACAATATATATTGATAACAATAAAATAAAATTATAGGCAATGACTTATTAATCTGGAAAGATTTTACATATCAATGTAAAATACTATGGAAAACAGTAAAACTTAATGACATTGTATAGTATTGTTTATTATCCCTTTTTAATCAAGTAATTCCATCTGATTTCTGGTGTTAATGTCATTTTTCTGCATGGATTTTGTGAATGATGCAATATTTACAGCGCGATAAACTCATTTCCTTTGCAAAATTAATGCAGCAACATCAATACTTATACCTTACTGCTAGAAATACAGCTTTGTGACATGTGACTTTCACTAAAGTTATTTTATAATCAATGCGATACCTTTATCGGTCTGAACAAATGGCTGGTTCCTTACGATCTAGTCATTACATACTAGTGGCCATGTTAGTCATTACATGCTAGCGGCCATGTTAGTCATTACATACTAGTGGCCATGTTAGTCATTACATTCTAGTGGCCATGTTCAAAGTGAAATGAAGGGAAATGATAATTTGACGACATTCCTCGCCGCTAATTCTTCGTGTAACTGGAAATATTTCTCACAGCAATACCCAAATTCTATATGAAAAAGTAGCACCTTCTTTAGCGAAAAACTAACTGTACAATCCTAATATTAATAGTATAGACGTACATTTTTTGTTGAATAATATTCCCACATTGATTCTAAAAACCTGATGCAGGTGTGCTAGTTCACTCCTGATGCCAGGACTGCTATTTGAACTATAATGATCATTTTTTCCACAAAAGTTTGCAACAAACTCAGAGCAGGAAGCTCTGGGCATTAATTAATATAATTCTCAACAGCATTAACGCTTCCCCATGCAGTAGAAATTAATTAGGTTATTATTAAAACTCGCAGCAGCACATTAATTATGCGACGCTAAATGGCGAGCGACTGCCTAATTGAATTCTTTTCTCTCTCATGCGCAGGCCGCGCTTATTCTCATTTGCATCTGCTGTACCAGCGCATTTTTTTGCACATTTGATATGCTGTTGATTTTTCATCTACAGCTGTTTTTTTTTTTTATTTTTTTTTACATCTTTTGTGCTGGAAAATTACTTTGCAATTTTTCTTTTTATCTCTGATTCTTGCCTTAATATTACTGTTGCAGAGATTTTTACATCTGCTTTGTTGGGATTTTTTTTGTATATACGATAGCTATCATGTAATTATTTTCACTGATTTTTTTCATATCAGTTATTTTTCTTATCTATGACGAGTGGAATTTTTTTGCGCTTCTGCTAAGCAGGTGATTTTTTCTTTACATTTGGTGTTTCACTATTTGTTTTGCATCTGTTAAGTCGAACGTATAATCCTAACATGTGCTATAGCTATCTCAGCGTAGTATTTTCTTCTGCCCATTTGCCACACTACTAACCACAGACCTAACAGTTCTGCCCACAAGGTGTTGTTTGTAGGTTCACACGTTACGCTTTCCCTCCTACAGAGCCTGTACACACACTTGTCAATAGAAAGACTATTGTTATCTTTTCATCCGAATGCGTTGATGTGAATAATTAAATAGTACATACTTGCAAAAAGCTTTAAGTTATAAATCCTTTAAAATATAATGAGATGCCTGGAAGTTAACTAGCGGCACTTGCGGAGTGAACTGAACTCACGGTAAATATTTTACATGGCAATCTCAAAGCTGTGTTTACGAGAGTTCAACGAATTAAACGTTCGGACGATTAGCTGAGCAAAGTCTTCTTTTGACTAGCGTGTGTCATGGCCTTTAGTTAGCAGAACATCTTGATTGTGTCTTGAATGACACAGCTTCTTCGCTTTTAGACGGGAAGAAATTCGAGGGACTAGGGCACAGCCCCATTCTTTCCATGCATTAGCTCTTTAATTCTATTGTATCTGTGATACGGAAGTTTAACTGAGCTCGGCCTCAAGAACGGGCATGATAGATTCATCGGTTCCATGGGCAATACAACTGAAATACGTAACATATAAATTGACTTTACTTACAGCCTGGGTGTTGAATATTCGTTAGAGAAGCAAAGAATCTGTTGATAGTGAGCCGTACGGGTAGCTCCTTGAAGGGCAGGAGAGGAAGGCCGAATAGCGGGTGGTCTATGCCCAGCTAAATAACACGTGCTTTAGTGCGAAAGCAAAGACGATCGTGATTTCGACCCAACGGGTCACTGGTCGTCTAGTAACGTATAAATCCTGCAGCGATCGGTGAGACCAAAGGTCTATTTTAAGGTACTCTGCACGTACAATAGATGAGCAGTCAGACTTGAAACATGTCACATTTCGTAGCCATGGTACACAACCGAGCGAAGAAAAACCGTCTTGAAATAAAAACTTGCAGAACGACTCGGAATGGCAGAGACAACACTTCTGTCTGCCGCTCAGAACAAGTCGAGGCTCAAATCCGCAATTATACTGACAAATTTCGCAGCCCGTTGCAACGAAGCGAAAGCAAGGATGTGTAGGCAACATTGCCATGTGTCTAAACAATGTCCGTTTGGGGCTCAGTCCTGGGTTGCGACATGGTTTCCGATTTGTATTACTCTTGTCAGGAGGGTTTATGCTATACTGCGGGCTGCAGGTTCCCGTGAGGACTTCCGTCTCTTCCTACAACATTATGCTGGCCATGGTTTTCTTTTCGCATCTTCTATGCAACAGGGTCAATTCGTTTATCGTCCTCTGCACAAGCGATTTTTTTCTTTCATTCACTTTTGTGTCTATCGTTCTCTAACTGCACCCTTCCTCTTATCTTTATTTTCCTTCCTTCGTTTATGTTGTTGCATTTAGCTTACATTTTATTTCAAAAAACCCGTTAGTTTTTCTCCTAGAGCTCGTCTTCCTCCTACTCTTTCATTCGTCTCTAGACTACTCATTTTCCATTTCCCATCGCTCTCTTTCCCTTCTGTTTTCTTTTTTCACATTATATCTATTTGTACTCGCTTATATATCAGTCACTCTTTACTTCATTTTACCGATAACAACTCGTTTCCTCTCTCCCATCGTCGATTTCTTTTTCCAAATGTATATTTTCTAATCTGATTTGCCTTACCCCAATACCGCNGCTCTCTTTCCCTTCTGTTTTCTTTAGTCACATTATATCTATTTGTACTCGCTTATATATCAGTCACTCTTTACTTCATTTTACCGATAACAACTCGTTTCCTCTCTCCCATCGTCGATTTCTTTTTCCAAATGTATATTTTCTAATCTAATTTCCCTTACCCCAATACCGCAAAATTTTTCCAATTTTCCCTTCACTATTGTTTCTCTAACACCACAACCAGAGCACCTTCCACTTCCATCAGTTCACAGTTCCAATCGTCATGCCGTACCCCATCACTTCACCTTTCACTTCATTTGGCCTTCACTTTCATTTGCTGTTCATCATCATTTCCCCCTCTATTTCTATCCTCCCCCTTCACTATCAACATAGTCAGAGAGATCGAGGCTGCACCTCACATCAAATATGCATCAGCAGAGCAGCAAATTAACAGCTGCTCTAATATTATACATCAAGTCTTCGATAAGCTGATTGACATCTCTAGCTCCAGTTCTTAGTATCTGGCTAACTAACTTAGTTATACGCCGCGTGCCTCGTTGCAGATTAATTTCTTAGTAAATAAATGTTGTTGTACTATTGAAAATGTATAAATTTGTACGTGTGTTGATGGATAAAGTGATGCTGGAATTACTTAATCGGCATAAGAAAAACTAATTGTAAATATTTTACTCTCATATTATGAGACGACGCGCTTTTGTAAGTTAGGCATTTATTTACCGATGACGAAATCAATGCAGCAAAAATACGTTTCTTACGAGTGTACGACGTAGCTAACGCCAGTAGCAATGCAAAGAAGGAGCTACTAAGTTTAGTGAAGTGAACCTCAAAACATGCAATTCTACCAACACACAATATTTTAGGATAATCAAAATAAATGTTAAGAACCTATACTACTTTTAGAGTATCCATAAAACCTGTTAGTCACAAACTCTATGCATAAATTTTTTGCCTACATTATCCCATTTAGGGTGCAACGTAATATATTAATGTACATCAAGATGTGAATAACTACTTAAATCAATAATCAAAGTCTGAAGGGACGAGTTGGTGTTATTAAATACTGTTTTCATTTTTATATCCATTTCAGTATTTTCTCTCTTCATCTCAAGGGTTTATTCAGAAAGTCACGCATTATCACACTCAACCTACGAACTTTTCAGCCAGCCTCGTTTCAACTCCATCTTATGAAAGCACTAGTCGGCCATTTAATTTCAATTTCAACGTACTCCCCCGTAAGGAGCAGCAGCAGAGAATTTCCTCTGAGGATTAACCAGATTATTCGGCGTAAATATTTAACGACGCGGCTCTTACTCATTGATTACTGCTCACATTCAGTAATATCTCGAGGTAATTCCAGAGAAACAATTTAATTTTGCAATGCATAAGTGATATGTAATAATGTCGGCAAGTCGCGTACTGAGCTGTATTTGCAGTCAGAAGTTTTTAGTACGAGCTTAACAGTGCAGGTAAATACATGTAGAATTATTGTCATTAATTCATTTATATTGTGTTAAGTGGTTTAAATTTTATCTACAACGCGACCGCAATATTATAATAGATTTTCAATGGCTGTTGGCGAAGGCTGATTAACTGGTCAATGTCCGGCTAATAGCTATTATATGAAAGATTTGTTTATTGTGAAATAGTTTAATAGAAATAAAAGAAAATTCATACATCAAACTCAAGTGGCGCTATATAATAGCAATTTTATGCTATTTTGATAACTGAATTATTTACTTAAAATTATATTCAATTGTACTTATAAGTTGATCATAAACAGGAAAAACGAATGAATGCTTTGATTTTTTCGAATTTAATATTCATGACCCTTGGAGGTATCTTGAGAAACCTCTCAATAGCATCGAAGAAACTAACCTTTAAAATTGAAAAAAACAAATGATTGGAAAATTACTACTTGCGGATATTTATTTTGTTACATTTAAAGTTGTCGAATGAGAATCTGTAATCATAACTCATGCGCTTATATCATTGAAATTTCATAAATAAATTGTAGAAACGAACAGACGAAGTCGAAGAAATTTTTTGATATCCACCACTCGTATTTTGCTGTCCCCTTAAAATTTTGAAAGGATATCAAAGGAAGGGGTAACGATGATATCGTATTATCGAAAAGTAAAAATGGCATCTTAAGTCATGCAAATGTTTCGTCAAATTTTAACAAGGGTCCATTACGGTGACTCCAGTTACTGCACGTTGTACAGACACACAGATGCCTCGAGAGCGACAGTTTACTGCATATGCGTATATTAGCAAATAATTTGCGAAACCTCATTACTTTTTTTTATCTCTGACTCCTATCCAAAGTAATTCAAAAGGTTGTATCGGGCGAGAGTAACTTTCCTAGGAATGTGGCGATTTGTTATTTCATATTAAGAAGAAAAACCTACCCTACTCAAACTGTTGCTTTTGTTCATTGATTACTTATACCTCTGAACAATTCTGAGTATTAATTTTCAATGTCCAAAACCCCCAACAGTTGCAGTGTGTGCCTCTATATCCTGCTGCGGGCACAAAAATTATGCACAAAATATCGATATCTTTGACCATTTCATTGATTTTTTATCCATTCGATAATCATTAGGCCGGACTGGAGGCCAAAATTTGTCACGTGCTCAATGGAAAATTTCACCAAGCTTTTGCTGCCCATTCAGACTATGCCTGGAAAAAGGCTCACATTTCCATATTTGTTTGCAATGCAGAGGACATCGTTTTATGATGCAAATTGTGCCGTCGATGCGCACTTAAAGCAAGAGTCTGTGCTTATGTTAATGCTGGGCATCGGTACAATGATGCGGGCATCATGCCCATGCAAATGGTGTGGGCATCAGCAGACACAGGCGGGCCCACGCGTGTGCTATTTTTTGTGATGGTGAGCGTGAGAAAGAGTGGGCAGTGGTGCCCGCCTTCCGGCACACTTCTTGGAAGCGTGCTATATGGCGTGCTGCTTTGTCAGAAGCGTCAAACATATTCAATCAACCAACATTACTGTCATCAGCCAATACCTTCTTCACCGTCCAGCATTATCAAACAAGACAAAACATTTATTGTCATTAAGCTTCATTATCAAACAGCAAGCACTATTATATTCATTCAACATTACGCAACAGCAAACATTATCATCATCACTAAACATGATCGAACTGCAAACATTATCATCATCACTAAACATGACCAAACAGCAAACATTATCATCATCACTAAACTTGATCAAACAGCAAACATGATCAAACAGCAAACAATATCATCATCACTAAACATGACCAAACATCAAACATTATCATCATCACTAAACATGATCAAACAGCAAACATGATCAAACAGCAAACATTCTCATCATCACTAAACATGATCAAACAGCAAAAATTATCATCATCACTAAACATGACCAAACAGCAAACATTATCATTACTAAACATGATCAAACAGCAAACATTATCATCACTAAACATGATCAAACAGCAAATATTATCATCATCTCTAAAAATGAACAAACAGCAAACATTATCATCACTAAGCATGATCAAACAACAAACATCATCATCATCACTAAACATGATCAAACAGCAAACATTATTATCATCACTAAACATGACCAAACAGCAAACATTATCATCACTAAACATGATCAAACAGCAAACATTATCATCATCACTATGCATGATCAAACAGCAAATATCATCATCACTAAACATGATTAAACAGCAAACTTCATCATTCACTAAACTTAATCAAATAGAACACATTATCATCTCTAAACAAGATGAAACAGCAGGCATTATTTTCATTATTAAACAAGGTAGTAAGAGCCAGAAAATATTGAAAGGCACAGTACTGTGTAACGCAGTCATAGTACACTAACAGAGAGTAATTGACATTACACCTATTGATAGTAATCACAGCGGCAGTAAGTTGGAGTACAGTGAAAGGCATTCGGTTATACTATACTGAAAGGTAGTAACTCATAGTACTCTGAACGGTACAGTACGTTACTGTGCACTGGACAGTGATAGGTATCAAGCCACGGTACAATGGGAGGTAGCTAGTCACAATACACAGATAAGTGATGTGAAAAGCAGAAAGTCCTAATAGAATGAAAGTTAGCCCTTCAAGTCGAAACGAAAGCTTAAGGTAGGCTAGTGACGTCACAGTGCTAGGAAATTGCTTCACAAACGGTGCGGAAGATAAGGTTTCCGTTGTAACATCAGATCAAATTTTCATTACGATGTTGTCACATTTCCATCAGAATCGTATGGGTATATTATTAAAATTAATTTACTGCCTTATGACTGCGCCGGATGAAAATGGGTTTTAAGTCAGAGTTTGAATGAGAACTCATTCGGAATTTATAGGCACTTATCGGCTGCCTACGAGGAAATAGTGAGCGGTATTGGATAACGTCTGATGAATGCCTGTAGATTTCCGTTTGGGAAGGATACACAACACTCACGCAGTTAAAGTTTTTAACATTGAGAAAGTGTTGTATCAAAACCAGAATGCGTTCCTGTGCACCCACAGGAAATAACAGCTTTTGCGTGTTCACGTAATACGAATTACCAGAAAATGTACGATGAAGCATGCTAGTTTTGGGACTACACTTTGTATAAGCAACTGTAGAAATGTGGAAAGGATACAAATGCTGTAGAGCATGGAACACAGTGTACATGTACTACGTAATTTTGTAAAGTTCATTCAGATTTTCTGTTTTTTTTTGCTACACTTATAATAAGGCACTACGCAATAATTATATTATATTTTATAATTAAAACAACAGCACTTACCACGATTTATAGCCTCTCAGCAGCATGATCACTCCACTCTCCTTCACAGTTCTACTGTTCTTGAACCTGCTTACTAGTTCCCCAGGATCTGTAACAGTTACAGTCCTTAGTTACAGTTCCCTAACTAGGGTAATGACTCGTCACCTATACGTAGTTGCATGAGTTTGGTCTGATAATTTACTATTTTTACAATAATATTCCTTAAAAATATGTACATCGGCCTAAGATCACCTTCAGCAACTATTCACCAGTCAATAATATCACATATATTTTGAAACTTATTAACAAGAATCACAATTTCAGTCTCGAAATAATAAGCTTGATCAGACAATTCTTCAAATGCTGAAATTTTCCGAAAATAGGATCATGATACTATAATTTGTGAAGCATTAATGATGAACCTGCAGGTTAGCCTGTAAGAAAAAAGTGCAAAATTGAAACTTAGAGAAGGGCCGACAGATACAGGTGTAAATGATCTTAGCATGAAGAAAAGGGTTAAATGTTTTTTGTAAACTATGCATATTTTTCAGTAAAACGAAACAGAAGATTCGTGAGTGAGACCCGTTGGTGTGTGTATAGATTTGGGAGACTGAATAAGCGAGCGTATGTACAACTCAAGCGGAGAAAAATGGCAAATAATTATAAAATAAATTGATAACTCATGCTAACTAAAAAAAATGCATCTACTCCTGGGCACACAAATACGTTTATCGACTCACGTTGATATCTACTTATTGAAGAATACCTAAAGCATGAATACCCGTGTAACTCAAGTATTACTCACACTTGCAGGACGCGCAGACAAGGTCCGCACGTGAGCACGTGCACCAGACGTGTGATGACCGTGGGCACGGTGCACGTGTGGCCATCATCACGTGCCCGCGTCTCTGTTCCATTCACCGACGTTCACACGCCGCGTCTCCACAACCCGACAGACTCTGTCGGGTAGAATTTCCCTGGTTTATTTAAACTAAAGAGAGAACGTGCGAACTGAGGTTTGTGTAAACCGTACACATTTGCATCTTGTATGGGAGGCTTGCATGCCCGTATGAGTTCAGGTAAATGGAGATCATTTAATTTTTTTTTACGAAATATTCTGCTACTTATGTAGTGTAAGCATGATTTGGGGCAAAAAGAGGTAAGTTATTTAAAGCAGACTTTACTGATTTGATGAAGGTAGAATTTGAGCAAAGAGAGATCATTTTTGAAAAATATTTGTTATGATACGAAGGAGGTGAGAGTTGGGGTAAAATGAGATTATTTTTAAAGCATTTGTTATTGTTATGATGGAAATACGTACAATAATTGCTCAAGCAATACGGTGTTATTTGTCATGGAAATGTTATTTGGTTATGAGAGATAACTTTATAAAATACATTGGTAGCAACTTACGTAATGAATGCATGTTGTGGGAAGAAAGGTTTATTATCCTTAAAGTGTATTTAATGAAGATAGGGTATAATTTATTAAATGTAATGTATAGAATGTGTACTTGAGTTCATTATATATGATTTGGGGTTAAGTAAAAGCCATAAATCGTCAATGAAACACATTGTTGTGCATGTGATCGCAATGTACATACACGTATATGTATGAGAGTATAGTTTATCTTTAAAATCAGTGCATGTTATATGATAGAACTATAATTGCGTAAGAAATAAAAGCATGAGTATGAGAATAGAAATCAAACATAGTCTAAGGAATCTCAAAAAATTTAACATAAAGTACAACTACCGCCTCTATGGGTTCTACATGGACCTCCTCAACCAGCATCACCTGAAGCGTATTGGGCTCATGAAATCGAACTATAGAAGCACCCGAAAGCCCAGACCTCCTCCATTCTAACGAAAACTGGAAAATGGTCCAGCATTCAAGTTGTATTCCAGGACATCACTAGAATTTATCATCTGTTCCTGAATTATTGTGACATTCCCGACGGTCTATGAAAATTCCATGAAGATCCTTCAATAACTTCTTGAATTATGTTGCCAACAGGCAGATAAACATACTATAACAAAAACGTAGCCTCGTTTGGGGAGGTAATTATGCCCATAGGCACACTATCTAATGCATTACTTGATGTAAATACACAACCGAAATTTTCATAGGCATCTATCTGATGTTATCCGATACCGCTCACTATTAACTTGTAGACAGCGGATAAATTTTCGATTGAGTTGCAGCTTATGGAGCAGTAATTTCCTGCATGCTGTGTCAGTTGCAGCATGACGCTATACAGCCATGCTGTGTTAGTTGCAGCATGACCCAATACAGCCATGCTGTAGTGAAGCGAAGTGAGAGAAGAAAATTCCACTTACCCCAGTTCGATACAAATGAAAATACAGCCACAAAATAGCAGTCTCAGTCATCTTGCGTTGAGGTTGTCGTGTTCTGTAACCAAAAGCGGAATTGAATTTGTTTCGCTCTCTGTAGGAGGGAAAATGGGAAGGGATAATAATTAATTTGAGATTCTGATGCGTCTGTAAGTTCAAGGCTGAGCTTCTGATGCACGTTGCCGATCCTGCTTCAGGCTTTGATCGAAGATGGCCGCAAATTGAATGCTGTCGTTTCAAGCGTAATCGGTTGAGATTGCCACATTAACTCGATCCGATGTTGCGGATCGACCGGTCAGCATTGAGGTTTCGGACAAGTTCAACCTTCCGGATTAGATTATCTTTCTCAAAGTGCAATTTTAAGTGATTTAAATTGAGGGGCCGTAGAACAATACGGCGTGAGCGACAAGTTTCTCAAAAGTAGTGTTTTGCACCATCGGATACTACGGATTGAGACCTGTCGTTCTGTGCAATCAGAAAGGTGAAAATCCGAGTAGAAATGGTCGAGAATTATTAGGAAAGTCAATTATTTTGTACCTTTTTACAACAGTGCATTGTTTTTAAGTGGCTCTCCTGCATAGTTTAAAAAGTGTCGCTTACGCCCCTATTGTTCTAGTGCTCTCAATTTTGTAATTTCGTTCTTTGATTGTTCAGTACTTGATTTGTACTCTGTGCGTCCCTTGATGGATAACACTGCTGGAAACGATCAGTATGTCTGTCAAAAATGTAAATGCGAATTTAACTAGAACGCCTTGTGTCGTAAGACCATCACCCGCGGTAGGGAGTAAATTCAACTCCGTCATTTTTTTTTTTTTTGTGGCTAGCATATTCTAGAGTTTTGGTATTTTTCACATCCTACTCAACCCATCTGACTGCCTGACAAAAAAAAAATTATTATGACTCAACTTCTTCTGCCCGTTTTTGGGTGGACAGACAACACAATAATTCTCCACTGTCATTTTTGATGGCGAGCTAATTCTTTGGTATTGTTCACATCTAAGTCAACGCACCTGACTCCCTACAAAAATTTTTGAGCATTGCTCATCTCCTTCTGCCTCTTGCTGGGTGGTGTTACAAATTCAACGCCATCATTATTGACGGCCAGCTAACTCAAAAATTATTACCATTATTCACATCTCAGACAACCCACCTGACTGCCAGAAAAAAATTATCATTATAACTCAACTCTTTCCGCCTTTTTAGGGTGGACAAACATATAATATTCAACGAAAACATGATCACCTCCCTCACTTCGTTTGCGGATGATAAGCATCAATTAACTCAGCTACAGCAAGAAGAACATCTCCACCGGAAGAACTCTGTACGAACATTGAGAAAAGTGCCGTCTTGCAAGCAGAACGCGTTCCCATCTAGCCCGAATACTGCAATTGTCGTGCCAGAAGAGCACGCCAGGGCATGTGTGTTCTACCTATGCACAGCAAAGCGCGCTATCTTTAGGACAACACTTTTCCTACTGAAGATGGGTCTAGGACCCTTTTTGCTGCTTTTCAGTGCTAATTTGTAATATTTAACAAAACACTCTATGCCCTACCAATAATCAGAGCCTCCGCAGAAGCTGAAATTACAATTAAGCTATTACTCGCTGCCGTGGCCGCCTTGCATTGTGTGAGGGAAATAGCCTTCGAATAAGCAAAGGGGTTAACTCTTTACGGGGCATGTATCCATATTCGGTTACGGAAGATACTTCCAGTCATCCAGTAAAGGGTTATATTTTCTCCTTCCAGAGATCGGTAAATGGAACATGCTATGCTTGCATAAGCTACATGTTCCATTTACGGAACACTGGAAGGAAAAAAGGTTATCTAGAACATGTGGTCGCCGTCACCAGCGCTGCTGCAGCACTTCTGCAATCCCCGCCGTCTCTTCGCTGGCCAAGCTAAAACATTATTGATTTTCGGCAGCCGGCAATGAGTCGCTGTCTGCTTTTGGTTGATTTCCACTCATTTTATATGAGGGGGCATTGGGGGTCCCATTGGGGGCTGATCAGCCCCCGCCCCCCGACACCATGTCAGCCCCACTTGCCTCCTTCTCTCTCTGCCATGACCGGATGATATTAGCACTTGATGTGACAGAAGATTAAAGCAACGTAAATGTGGATACGAGTAGTAATGATGAAAAGAAATTCACCTCTGGTGTAGGAAGGGTGAAAAATATATACATGCTCAACCGATATTCGGATTTTGCAACGACGTGAAATTAGGTTAAAAGATGACAGATACACACTTGGCAATCAGGCTAAATAACAGCATAAGTAGATATGTGAACAAAAAAAAAAATAATGATAACGCAGAAACGACTTCATCCAGTTTCAGTAATAAAAATAAGGGTTACTCATATGATAACCAGCCTGAACCACAATCATACAAGTAGGTAAATGTAAAAAATTGGATATTCATCTGATACTCACACTGACCAATGACATAACTCTAGGTTAATGTAAAAAATGAATAGATATTCATCTGAAATTAAAACTAAACCACAGAGGACGCAGATAAATCAAATAACTTTTATATAGAACACAAAAGGTTTACAGATACACTAAAAAGTACAAAATAACTAAATTTTCCAATATCGATGAGGCCCCGTCACATAAATAGGTGGCCACGCACAGGGAAAAGAACCTGGATACACTCAGCCTACACCTGCAGTCATGATTGGAATTAATCAACTCCTCACACAAAAAAAGACACTGGAAAAGAGAGAATGAACAATGTACTGCACTCCTACAGGGAATTTGCCAGTAACTCGACCCACCCCATGTACTGTACGTGTGATTGAAAAATACTTTTTCATGGAAGTCAGTATGGAGAGTACCGATATATGATAACTAGCCTGTGGCACAAGGGCTAGTAACAATGATTATGGTATGAATTTATTTTCATATAGGAACTCAGTTATTAATATAGCAACAGGCTTACATATGGCCCTACTGTGCCTCTAGTCGAGCATCATCATATAACTCAAGAGGCTAATAAACAAGTATTAAGAACACTGAGGGGAAAAAAGTAAATAAGATCAAGGCTGAGTGAAACAATAGAGAAAAGAAGACCGGCATTTGATATGCTGACTTGACGATTACACAAACGTAAATAATAAACAAAAATAAAATGTCACTCGATGATTAAGCCAAAGAGTAACTCAAAGTGAAATAAATATAAAGAAGCGACTAGTCTACTATACAAGCGAACATTTTCCGCCCCGGATGGTCTTCAATTTCTGCTATCAAGTTAAAGTAACTGAAGCCTATTGATGGCTGGTAAATGCGATACAGTTTTGCTTGGTATTATTGGATTAGATTAGATTAGAGCGAATAGTTAACCTAGCGGTAGATGAGACCAACAGATCCACTTTCAGAGCGACGCTGAGGCCCGTTGCCAAAGCTATTACCGTAATGCAAATAAAGTACGATACATATTTACTCATTGCATTACCAATGATCCACAATTACATATTATTATTTATTTAACGTTGCTAACCGTTTCCTGTGCATCAAAAATGGCGCCATAAGACTTAGTGTCATCGCTTAACCCCTAAGCCGACGAACCAACATCAGATCTATCGAAGCTACATCGTGGGTTGAAAAAGAAGGAAATGTTGACATTCGACGGTTTCCGGGTGAATTTAGTTTTTATTCCAGCCATGTTAGGCTCGATTAGTTACCTCGTAGCTTATTGTTTAGGCCTTGAAATCGCCAGGTATTTCATTTCGGATTTATTCCCTATGATGCTTCGACAGAGGAAAAAAAAATTAATACTTTTGAATTTCTGGTGTATACGCCAAAAAGCGGTAAAAAATGGAATTTAATTCTGAGTAGAAATGTTGAACTACATTTGATTTTATGTTTGCTTTATTCACGGACATTTTAAGTTCACACATAATTGATTTCTAAAAACATGCTAGTTATTTTCAGTTCAAACATGGTATAAAAGCGCCACCAAATTTTGGTTTTTCTTCGATGGCCAGTAAATGTACTAGGAAATGTAATCGTCTGGTGCTGCATGAGACCGTTTATTGATGACGCTTTGGGTTTAAATCGTTTCAGAAATCTCTTTAACTCCGTTTTTTTTTCCTTGCCAATAGGTATAACTTAATTTGTAGAAAGATCTGTAACACTCATTCCTAATAAATTTTGTACTTGATTGCCTGTTTTTTTTATTATTTTTCCAAGAATTAGGTTAAATGCCGAGCAATACTTGAATAATGTTATTGAATTCCAGGGTTACTGTCTTTGAATTGCAACTATTTCTAGCTGCTTTTTTCACAAAGAAGTACAACCATCTGCCCCTACAGGATGTTAATGGTTTTTGTACATTTGCTCCCAGAGTTCAGGTGTTTATTGCGCAAGGTCTAAATAATATCTAAACCTATAGTTTCACAAGAAGATAGGTCGCTCCAGGCTATTTCTTTTGTTGCTAACAGTCCCAACAGAAGAAACCCAGCATCGTAACTCCACACACGTGAGCTGACGTGAAGACCGTCATCTGGACTTCATCCGAAGATGCACGTGGTAGATACTTGAACTGCAAATACTTTCAGCATCCTTTTTCCCCAGGAAGCGGAACCAGCTGCCGTTGCAGAAGACTGTTTTTCCAGTACCACGAGGTTCCCACGTCACCGCCGTTTCTAAGAGCCTCGCATGTCCCACGCTCGGGTTGTGGGCAAAACCGCCCGGTGCTCATGAATGGAAGATTCACGCTCTTTCCTCCTGATGATGGAAAGTAGCACGCAGTTTCCGCATAAAAGAGGAGTCAGAGCAAGCATGGGACGAGCTCTTTTTGGATCCAAGGGTCAAGCCCTGGTCAAAACTGGTCAGTTTGAGCCATTCATGGCACAGTCGCTAAGCGTTGAACGATTCTATGCAGATTTCATTGAAAATGCAAGCAGAACGACGGGGCAAAAAAGGGAAGCTATTCAGTGCCCGGGTGAAATAATAACATGAGTAGCTATGGTCCGCTATTGCAAGACTAAATCCTCGATTCTAAAGGTTTTCCCGGGTCATGCAAGCTGCGCGCATCTACGCAAAAACCGGTCTTTTTTTGGGGTAGAGTTTCCAGAGAGCAAGTACAGGAAGTGCGTGCATCTGCTCTACATCATCTACTGCAATTCTGCTGCAGATGCTTGCAACCGAAATATTCGATTGTGCACTACTGTTAAAGACAGTGAATCTTTTCCCGATGATCGAATTAATTTTGAATATCAACAAATTTAATTATGTATGTATGAGATATTAGCGCTAATTCATCTGCTCTACACCATCTACTATAATTCTACCACGCTAGCGTCCACTGGATATTACGATGCAAAATAAGCGTTGAACATTTCTCTTCATATCAGCATAATGCAACTGATTTACAGTGCTTACAAATTCCTTGAAGTAAGCAACCTTAATGTTAAGATCTGCCTCTACTAGGATTTTACCACCAATTACTACTACTACTACTACTAATATTAATAATAATGTATATTGAAATAAACCTACAGAATGGTTGTTTCTAGGTTCATTTATAAATTTCCGTAAAGAAGCTTTTCGAGCAAGATGAAATACACGTTTCGATTGTATAGCATTGCAAAAGAAAGTAATGAAATCAATGATGAAATAAAAGATGTAATGAAGTTACAAGTCCATCTGCGCTGTTTTTGTCTATAACTGTCGTTAAAATAAGCAATGGAAATGCTAATTTCTTTGCCTAGCATTATTTATTTATCAGCCTACATATATTCTTACTGCAGTATATTGGAACTATCACTCCTTCTATTTTAGGTCGTGCTAACTTTGGGGTAGCATTAGTTTGTTTAAATGTAATGTTGAGTACCGTATTGTCTCTAGAATAATGTTAAACTCCTCTGTGCTTTTGCAGCACAAAACATGCACTTTGCCTGCTGTAGGAGCTTGCCACGGCAGGTATTTCGCATCCATGTACGGCAAAGCGTGCTGCTCTCAAAGAAACACTTTTATCAGTCCTGGGAAGGCTACCTAGTTTATTTTTCTTCAGCTGAAACTATTTTAATTTCTGAATCGCTTGTATTTTTATTAAATTATTATTATTCATTAGTAATAAACCATACATATATTTAACACCTTTCTGTGTTTCTTCGAAGTACTATGTACCACTTATTCATTTAGCAATCTCGTGTAATTCGTAAAAATGGAGGAATCTTTAAAGGGGAGGATGGAAACGCGCGAGAACATGCAACTGAAAGCCAAAATTGCAAAATTCTTCCGATGAAACGCAGCTACTGATGAAATCTCAAAATAATTGGGAAAATGCCGTCAGAAATTAATTAAATCCTCACTCGCATCAAACTTTGGTCATTTCTCTCTGAGGAAATGATTAATTTCCTTTGAGAGATCGAATTACGTTATTAGTGAATTCTACTGGCTACAGCGTTTTCGTGTGAATGTAGCGAAGTGGCAAAAATCTATTTTATCTATTACGTAAAATGTTGTTATGAGACGATAATTATTCGGAAATGAAGTTAATGAAATAAATGCTGGTGTATGAAAATGATAGTATGAGAAATCATTATGAACAGAATGTAACGACTCCCTCCCTGTTCCAATTTATTGTGTACTATGAGCGCACTCTTAATTAATGGGGTTTCGTTCAGCTCCCAAATCGTTCATACGCAACCGAGTTTCATTGTTATTTTTCTTCTTTATTTCCCCAAATATCTCGATGACTCTGATGAAATGGCACTAGCTCATAGAGGGCAGGAGCGTAGGTTCCGGACGTTCTATAGGAATGAACCTGTGGGTGCGTCTATTGTCTACTATCTAATCTATTATAATTTAATTTAATTGTGCATCGAGACGACGTACGAGTTGAATGTCCGCTCATAAGTTGAATGTGCGAGTTGAATGTCCGCTCATAAGTTAAATGTGCGAGTTGAATGTCCGCTTATAAGTTGAATGGGCGAGTTGAATTTCTGCTCATAAGTTGAATGTGCGACGTGAATGTCCGATCGTAAGTTGAATGGGCGAGTTGAATTTCTGCTCATAAGTTGAATGTGCGACGTGAATGTCCGATCGTAAGTTGAATGGGCGAGTTGAATTTCTGCTCACAAGTTTATGGAAAATATGAAATGTAAATTAGTAGGTAATGAATGATTATTAATATAAATTAATATAAACAAGCATTCAGAGAACATGGTCTAAGCAGAATTAATTATTTTTCTATCAAGTAAACAGATAGTGAAGCGCACATTTATATAGATATTTCCGCCGACCTGCATTTTTTTATAACATGCTTGGCGGCATTCGGCGTTCATTGGCAGTACCATAAAGCCTGTCGTCATTTTTGACGGCCTGGCAAACTAGTTTGACATTATAAAGATTGAAAGACTAGCAGAAAAAATTTAGGATCAAAATATATCGCCGTACTCGTTCTTACCAAATGGCCGTCGCTGTCGACTCATGAACACGTCGCATTTGTTGTGTACGCGACGACATCCAAAATGGCAGGAGTTTTGGAGCTTGTTTAGCTGAGGCGGTTCAGCATTATGAAATTTAACGGGCTTGTCTTTCCCAGGCTCTACTCACCTAACACAATCCGTGGAAGAGAGAGAGTGTTCCTTCTGGTTTGTGACTTAGCCATTTTACCAGAACTGTTTGTGAACTACTCAATAATTCTTCGTTTCAGAACGGGTGAAATACCCTTTTCGGTCATAACAGAATGAGGCATTTCATAGTAAGTAACTCGTGCCTGCCTACGTGTACGAAGCTTAAAATTAGATACCGACCGCAAATTTATAAAAAGCATAGTCTACCGATCCTGGCGAGTAAATTTCCAGATTGGGACTCGACTGAATCGCTCTATACAATTACTGAAGCTAAAGGTTCTAAAATGTGACCCGGGGCTCATAAAGCGAAGCGGGAACATTTGCAAGCGAGAGCTTCGTGTAACATTTGTCCCATTCTCTTTTTATATTTGTTTGGCAGTGGCACAAAAAATGCCTGTTTGCTTCTAAATGAATGCGGGACTCCAATGAGTGAAATGCCGGGCGTCATGCAGCCAGTGCAGAGTCGCGTATTTACCGGAGCCTGTTCTGACTGATGAGGGCCTCGTGCGTTGCTGTTAAATGAGTGGTGCCATTGCAGCAGCACTCATGTGAATATTTTTGCTGACTAACTGTCATATCATTTTTTAATTATGCGAAGGTATATTATAATGAGTGCAATAATAGACAGAGTATATAGATACTAAAGTATGCTGTTAAATGAGTGGTGTCATTGCAGCAGCACTCATGTGAATATTTTTGCTGACTAACTGTCATACCATATTTTAATTATACCAAGGTATATTATAATGAGTGCAATAATAGACAGAGTATGCAGATACTAAAGTATGCTGTTAAATGAGTGGTGCCATTTCAGCAGCACTCATGTGAATATTTTTCGCAAACTAACTGTGATGATATTTTTACTAAATGTACGTAGGTATATTAATAAGAGCAATAATAGATATTGTGTGTAGCTACTAGGTACTGACGACTCTTCACTTGTAGCTGAATCAGAATCGTCACAACAGACTCACGCATGTGAAGAATTTTGGGACCAACTTATGTTTTAATATTTTTGTTGGTGAAGGTCAGAACGGTATGAGGGCTACGATGAAGAAATAATTTTAACTTTCATGCTTCCGATATACTGTATAATCTTCTGGCACTGAAACTAATGATCGTAGTGAACTTTAAAAACTAACGAGCAGTATCCTTCATACCAACCTAAAAAAATTTGCTGCTTATGGGAATGTATGTTACATGTTAATGAATGCCATAATATGCATAGTACATGACGATACTTATGTCTTCAGCATCTATGGGAACTGAAAATCGTGGCACCTGCAGTAAAACGACTCTTGCGAATAGTGAAACTCATCTAAATGTTTCGCTACAAACTCTATCAATCTTTCTGTTGATGCTGACAATATGAATGCATATCAATGAGTGCTATAAAATTCATATGCAATATGTGAATATATATGCTAGCTAATAAGGGCAAATGAAATCGTAGTTAAATAAGCGACGACTAGAGCATAACTAAATGGATTTTTATGTCTCTAAGTTTTGCTCCACAACGTCTGTTGCTTACACAAACTTATATGAACAGGTACAGTAATGCACATGCTAAATAGATAGATTTCGATTTGACCGACCCAGAAGCTGATTTACGGTTTTAGACTCTGGGACGGCCCAGAACATTGCCCGGAGTATCTGCTGCGAGGTCTGTGACGCTTGCACTGACAGAGTAGAACCAATAACAACACTGCTATCAAAATGTTACGTTTTCGCATGTGGCTACCGTTTTCATATTGGGTGGGCCAAAAATAGAATATGAAATTTAACTTCTGCTCTAGGTGCCTCGTAAACTTCTTCACCAAAGTAGGTGAAATTTTCCGGCAATGAAAATAACTGTCTAATCTTAAATTTTGCTTAATCTAACCTCCATCCGCAGCGATGATGGCCTGGAGACTACGCCTGAAGGTTTTACAGGTCTTGGCAACGTAGTCCGTCCGTGTTCATGGCTATCCACTCCCGGTCAACGGATGCTTTCAGGGCGGCGATGTTTGGGTGGCAAATGCGGCCAGCCTTGCCCTCAATGTGTGGCTGAAAGGCGTAATCCAGAGGCTTCACATCTGGCGAGTATGGCAGCCAGGAGAAGTTTTGCTCGAGCAGCACCATCCTGTTGAAGCAAACCAGTGACTAATGACGGGTCAAAGATGTTGGAGATCCAGAGTCCCGCATGTTGGGTAACTTGTCCTCATAGTGTCTAGCTGTCAGTCCGTACGCGCTCGGAGCTAGACCATAGGCATCACGGCACCATTTGATGCAATGATCCTGAACAACATGGCCGATGTTGCCATGTGTCGTTGACAAAGTGCGGTCACTTTCATCTATGCTACCGAGGGGCAAGTAACCAAGTAACGGTAGTTCTACTTTTCAGGGGGTCGACTGTCCAAGAATTTTCTTCGGAGAAGATAATCACCCCACCAGCTTGGGAGACTTGGCGTCACTCATGAGTTATCCACGGTAGCAGCAGCCTTGCATGCTGCTGAACTCACTCGCCCGATCCCAGGCATGCCAACTCTTTGCTGCGCGGGCGTGTTAGCTCAGCAGTGATAGGCATGCACAACTGCTGTGGAGGCACTCATCTTCCTCATAGATGGGAAGGGTGAAGGGGGCGAGTCTCTGAACTTTCTGTCGATGACGCTCATAGTTCTTGACTATCCGTGGTCGACTGCATCCCTACATACTCCTCTGGGTGAGTTGGTCCATATGCGCAGCACAAACCAGTGCGTGTGGGTTTCCCAATTGAGGGTGCTGTCGAGTTGACTTTACCTTACCTCTGGCAACGTTCAAGACTCTGGCGTGAGCAGTGGCCTCTCAACCCTGGCAAGGGACTTGTCTCCCAACTTTACTAGGCTCACTGTGGCTGCCCCAAACACGAACCCACAGGCGTGTTGGCGCATGCAGGTCCAGGGACTGCTCTGAAAGGCATTTCACAACCTGTCTCGATTCACAACACTCATTCGACCACCGCTAGCAAGACTGGTCGCGTATTCGCCGTTGTCCAAGCGCTCCTTGTTCGGGACAGCCCGATCAGATCTGCGACCTACTCACTGTGTTTCCAGCACGAAGAAGTTCAGTCATCGTCACTCGTTTATCTCGTTAGGAAGTAATTTTCCTGCTTACAGCAATAATAATATCACTACCACCAACAACAACAACAAACCTTTATCTTTACTTCACCAGGCTTTCAGATTATATGCGGCAACGTATGCTAAGACTTGCCAAACAATGAAGATTGATTCTTCATTAACGAAGTGCTCAGTAATTTCGTCTGGGAATCACCCGGTACTTCTGTTGATGACTTGAAAAAATATTGATGAGTGTGAAAATAATCATAACGTGGCGGTGAATGCTAATGTACGTAGGCGCCTGCCCATGAAAGTAATAACAATAATAGTTATAGAAATAAAAAAATTACTAATAATAGTAATGATGATACCTACAACAATGAAAATTGGAGAAGTGAATAAGAAAGCCTTCTGGGATTTTGGTTTTATTAGACCCCGAGCTTTCAAGCCGTTAAACACGACTCGTCTTCAGGGGAACGAAATTTCACCCGGCTAGAGCTATCTGCTTAAAGTAGGTATCCTAACTACCAACAAAAAACTACAAATTATATATTAGGAAAGAATAAAGAGAATAAAAATAAAGTTCAGTTTTTGTATAATTGGAGGACGCGACAGTAAGCTTCGGAAAAGTGAACATGCCTGTTGATAGAATTTGGGTTACAATGAGAATAGAAAGCTTCTAAAAGTCGCCTAGATTTAGGATTAGGTTCATTAGATAGAATTTTTGGACTACAAAGTGACATTTCATGATTGGTTGACTTTACATGATCGTTAACTAGAGATGCTTAAATATTTTATCTGATATTGTTGTCGTGCTCTTTCTTAATCTTCGAATCAATACACAACAATGAAAATATAATGATATTAGGAATTAATGACCTATCCCAAAGAAATTAAGTGGGGGCTGAAAACATTATTATATAAACTTATCATCATATGTCTATATTCTGGTATTTATTTTTGTTAAAAATACTTTTATCGATTTTAATCATTTCTCATCTGTGTACTGATATAAGTTACAAAATTTATCTATTCATTGATGCATTTATTTTCTTATCCAATTATTTGCGTTTGTTGACATATCAATTTATCAACCTTTTTTAGTTACTTATTTTATTTATTTATATATTATACTCATATTTTTATTCATTTATTTTTTACCTTTTTATTTATTAGTCTATTCATTACTTTTATATATCTGATCTGATTAGACTTTGCACTATCTGCTGTACAATCTAATAAGACTACACACTGTCGCTTGTCCAGTTTAATAGGGCTAAATAGGATTGCTAGTCTAGTTTACTAAGACTACGCACTATCGTTTGTCAAGTCTAATAAGACTACGCACTATCGCTTGTCCAGTTTAATATGAATATGACTACACACTATCACTTGTCCAGTTTAATATGACTACACACTATCGCATGTCCAGTTTAATAAGACTACGCACTATCGCTTGTCCAGTCTAATAAGACTACGCACTATCACCTCTCCAGTCATCTCTAAGTCTCGCTTCAATTAACTGTATGCATATTTTTGAAGCATCCCCCTCGTTTATCTGGCGCAGCAGCTACTGCTGATCTGCTTTGCTCTCGCTGCTTCCATTATTGAGTGCTTCAAATATTCATATAATCCCTCATTTAATACCAACTCCATCTTGTCTCAGGCGGACTCCCTCTTATGCTTTTGCTGGCTGCAGCTGAGCATGCACAGCAGCATCTTGCAGTTATGATAGAATTGATGTTCTGTCTCTCACTCGGCAACCATTAACGCTATTGGTTGGATAATGCTGAGTCTTGTGAGAAAAAAGGGGGAAGATCTAATGGAGCTCGGGAGGAATCGTCTTGTTCATACATATATTTGCTATTTAGCTGCATGCCCTTGCAGAATTCTCTGCCGCCTTAAATGCTGAAACAGCAAATCAGCTGCTGGGGACGCTCAGCATAATGAGAGGACGTTCATCTCCAATGTCGTTTTCCAATCGGAAATTATAGGAGCTTGTCGGCTGCCAACGAGTAAATAATGAGCGGCATCGGATAACATCGGATAATTACCTATAAATTTCCAATTGGGTTATGCTACCGTATCAGTGATACCGAGTTTAACTGTCTAGAGGGATAACGTGCGAACTCAACGCGAACGCGTGTATCGAAGGTGTGTCGGCCTCGGTATAAGTTTGGGTGGTTTAGCTGTTGCTAGCTAACAGCTTATCTTGTGAAAAAAAAGAAGAAACCTAATGAGCGTTGAATTATTTCTTCACTATTTTCTAATCTAACCAGCCAGCAGTTACCAATGTTTTCGACAAACTAGTGCTTTCTCTTTCATAAGATGCATTATATAGAGCACTTAATGTGCTGGAAATTACCGCGGGTTCGATTCTTGGTTTTTCCCTTATGTTAGTTTTAGATGTATGTTTTGGTTGAAAACCACTTATGCTAGAGTGTAGCTAATATCTTCTATTTTGGAGACAGCTGTAGACGTAATTGTAATCATGTATATCGATATGTGATTTTTAAAAGATTGTTTACGTTCGCTGTGATAGTTTTGTTTGCGCTGGAAATCCATTAGCCTTATCGGCAGCTAATACCTCTCACTTGAGAAAAAAGGTTCAAATCCAGTAGGTCAATGAGAAATTTATCACTGATTGCATTATTGTCCAACTGTATATATTAGCTTTGCCCATCACTTTAGCAGCTGTTGTTTCTGTGCCCTTGCGTTAACTAAAAAAAAATAACTAGCTCTAGTGTGGATATGTTTCCTCAGGTATAGCCCAAACCAGCTGGTACAGAGTCAAAATTTACTAATTTATGACTGTTTATGCTATTCTGTATTGTGTAAAAATAACCAAATCCAGTGTAGTACCAAACTTTTTTCGTAAATTTTACCAAAAGTTTGGTAATATAAGCAAAATACATAACTAAATCAATTGGCAATATAAACTAAAAATTTAATTATCCGATAGCCAAATCAATAACTTAGTTAACTGAAGTAAATTTGTATAATGCAACCAAGCCGGTCTCTGTGTGTATTTAGAATAAACCTTGACGTAGCAAACTGCCACCTACTTGGCTGTGCCTAATCTACTATCGGAGTCATTAACTAAAGTTGACTTGATGATGTACTTTAATGTACTGCAGTTCTTCAAACTTTCCAGTAGAGCAGGACAAGTTTCTTATTATCGATCGTTGTTCTTAGTTACAGACCTCCGGAAATTTACATTCCATCGAGTAAATTTAGGGGTTCATGCGTTAAGCTGGAGATATCTACTCCAAGTTCATAAGTTGACTCTTTGGATTTACTTGACCATATATTTATACGCAAGATATTCCCAGATATAATGTATTGGATATATCACACCGTAGCTACGGAGTGACAAAACCCATATATAATATACAATAATGGAATAATAATACACTCACTATATCCATATATGTATATTACTGCATATATATGTAGATACGTAAATGGGTTTCCCTGTATACATTTCTCTAATATAGTTCCGACACTGCAGCGTACTGCAGCTACGAGGTGCCAGAAATAAATTCCTTATCGAAATGACAGCGATGTTTTTAACCATCTCCCGAGAGGGTGCAGAGCACTTGGTACTGATCGCAGATCCGCATAGTTTAGAACTTTAATCCGCACGATTTGTCCCCCTTGCGACCTGTGAATTTTATTGATAAGTTCCATAGCGCC
>LQNS02277100.1:10404893-10421794 GCA_001587735.2 Parhyale hawaiensis
AATGTAGAATAGGTTAGGTGAAGCTAATTTAAGATAGACAATGTTAGAATAGGTTATGCTAGGTTAGGTTAGGCTAGGTTCGGTTACTATAGCTTATGTCTGGGTTAGTTAATTCAAGTTAGGCATGGTTAAATTAAGCTTAGTTTGGTTGGGCTACGTTAGGCTACGTTAGATTAGATCAAGACTAATTTGGCTAATTTAAGATAGACAATGTTAGAATAGGTTATGCTAGGTTAGGTTAGGCTAGGTTCGGTTACTATAGCTTATGTCTGGGTTAGTTAATTCAAGTTAGGCATGGTTAAATTAAGCTTTGTTTGGTTGGGCTGCGTAAGGTTACGTTATATTAGATCAAGACTAATTTGGTTCCGTTAGGTCACGTATATGGTAGACTAGGTCAAGATAATTGAATATAGATGAGGCTAGGCTAGGTTGGATTATGTAACTCATTCACTAAGGAAGATTTCACAACGGTAACAATGATAAAGCAGAAGTACACAAAGGAGTTAATTTATTACTTACTTTGATTTCGATTTTTCAAAGTATAATATTCGCTCTAGTGTCGCGGATACCTTACTTCTTACTCTAAGGTAAAAAAAAAAAACAGAAACAAACTTTAGCCTTCGCTAATATACACCGATAACAATAATTCGTGAACAGCGATAAACCCTGGTAAGAAAAATACCTGTTATTTTACCAACATTCAAACAAGCTTATATTTTATAACAGTCGGTTAAAAAAATCAAATGAATGAACGTTCGACTAATCTTAGATGTGATAAGCGGTCGCTTAAATGAACTTAAGGGAATGGTAATTCCACTAATCTTAGATCTGATGAAAGGTGATTTAGCAGAACTCAGATGTTTCGAAGCACGACCGTTGGAGTGAACTTAGAATTTATTCATGTTCATTATATACTCCTCTCTTTTTGTTTTAGTAACAGCGGACGAAGCTAACAGAGCTGTTACTCATTACGCTCATATTTATTCTGTTCAACAGAAATAGTTCATAAATTCTTCTTTCAACGTTCATCTAACGCGTCTTATCCTTTGTACATATAACTGAACAAATTGGTTTTTACTCACCGATAAATAAGTCTCAAACTACTTAAGCTCTTATAACAAGAGTCATTTATCAAAACATCTTGCACACTCACGGCGATTCGTCAGGGTGGGAATCATTACATATCATGCATGTGTTAATTCATTATTAGTTGAATCATTCCTATTTGCCAGTAAGCTTCTATTACTTATTACCCCTATGGCTGTTCATCTGTAAGATTAAATTTCTCATAATCTTGCCCCTTCATCACTAAATATTCAAAACTCATCGTAATCAACAGTAGGTATTCATTTCTCACCCCGATCATATCCACTCTTCAGTTAGTATGTGTTACTCATCACGTTCGTATTTAAAATCAGCAGCTTTTACTACTCATCACAGCTGTCTCAATGCGTCACAAAATTTTATTACTCATCACAGTGATATTCATGAATGAACAAATACTCATCAATCGCGATTCATTACTCATTGCACTGGTTAGCATGCATCAGCAAATACTCATCAAAAGTAATTCATACGCATCTCAGTATTATCCTAGCATGAGAAATATTCATCCAAGCAGTGGAAACCATGCATCAGTAAATATTCATCAGCAAATATTCATCAAATTCAATTCATTACTCGTCACAGGAAAACCGTTGATTACTCATCACAGTCGTATCCATGCACCAGGCGGAAATAATTACCTATGAAAATAATCAACAAATTTTGCGATGCAAGCCATGTTGGCGGTCCCATTTTGTGGACTCCTATGCAGCACACGAAGTCTTACTTGCTCTCATATCGAATTTCAATTAAATTATTTTACTCATCATAATGCAGACACGAGCATTCGTTAGCGCGCTGGTATTTGTTGAAATGTTATATGCATAGATATTATGTCTCTCATTCCGACTCCTGATTGGTCCATTATGACAAACCGAGCGTTTTAATTGGCTCTCCAATGGACGCGTCTCTGCCTCCCAGTTAATTAAAGTGGAATACAAAAGGCAAAACTGGCAATTAACACAACCGACTGTTTTAATTCATAGATAAAATATCTGTGTACCAAAATGCTTAGTTATGAACTAATATCAATTATTTTTAATTAATGTTGTCCCTTGATTGCAACTATTTAATGTTAAAAATGGGAGCTAAACTAACGCATGGCAGAAGCGACTATTTTAATTCACAAAGAAAAATATATGTATTCCAAAATGGTCAGTTAGGAACGAACGTCAATGATTTTTAATTACTGTTTTCCCTGTGACTATTTAATATTAAAAATGTAAAACTGTTCTTGTGTAAAGTAGAGCTGACTACTTTAATGTTTCATAAATATCATTGACTACAAATCTGTTCATTTTATAATTTTTTAATATGCGTTCCTCGAAACTTGAGACTTTGGGTTGCAAAATAAAAAAGATGACACTTTTCTATGGTTTTTAAAGCCTACTGCTGCATTTTCACTCGTTAATATGTACGTAAGCCAGCTTTTGTGTTTTGAAAGATTCTGATAACATTGTGTTTCCCAATTAATTACCGTGGAACACAAATGGTAAAACAGGTATCAACAGAATTTTAATTGCCTACCGACTAAATAAGTGCGAACTTGTAGCCAGCGTTTTGTTTGGATATAGTGTCCTGACTTTTATACTGTCTTATCCTTCGTTAGAAGCAGACCCGTTTGCTATATACCGCATAGTAAAAATGAAAACAACACACAAACGAAAAGAACTAGGAAACTAGGAGCAGTATAACTTATTATTATTATTATTTGTTTTTGCTGTTTCATAGTGAAATATGCAAGTAACCTATTGCTTACGTTTCCTTAATTATCGTAACATATTCATTGCAGCCAGGTAAAGTGTGGTATTAGACATAAATATCACTGTCTTAATTATTCATGGGGAGAAATGAATCTAATATAGGGGAAATATGCCTTGGCTGGTGTCGCAGATGAGTGGACGGCTGCAGTCGATCACTCATTACCAAAGCTATGGCATCAAAGTTGGAAGACTCGCGCGGCAACGGCAGCCCCTCCCTCCTCCCCACACACCGGCCTCATTGCCAGTTATGTCAGTGCCCTCCAAGTAGACTGTGCATTTCTGTGAATCAGCCGTTTGCCTTCTTGGCTGGGAACCGAACGTCTGACCTCTTGTTTACGAATGAGACAACGGTCTTCATCACTCTGACATTTGGAGTATATTTGCGTCTATTTATATAAGATTTGGATTATGTCCCCTACAGTTCGTATAGTTGTCATCATACTGCGATTCCGCTTGTCCTTCCCTACGTTCCTTACTTCCTTAGTTAGCACGCCCGATACACTTTCAGTCTTGGATAGGAGAAAATTAGGGCATCGTTGAAGCGGTGGTAGGAGAGAAGGTCTGCGAGTCTTTTTAGATTAAGCTGCTGCTGCTCGTGCATCATAATATTATGTAGAATATATGCTGTCTGACTTAATTGAGACGTAATGTATTTTCACACATTTTATTCATGATACATGCTTTTGTTCTGTTGAATTGTCGTAGGTTCCAGGTCGTCACTTGCGCATTACGTTGGGAATCCCTAATTGTTGACATGAAACACAAAAAGGTGAAACCGGTAATTGTCTGAATTGACTGCTTCAACTTTTGATGAGAAACGTCAGCGGTATACCGCAGTCTTCATTGACAATTTCTATTTGGCGTTGCCCATCGTAACTACTTAACGCGGCACATAAAAAAGTAAAAGTGGCTAGTTCCAGTAGCGACTGTTTTAGTGTTATTAATAGACTTGTATCACAGTTTTCAGTTGTGAAATAATGCACATAAATTTCAAATAATGTTATTATTCTTCGGTTCACTTTTATTGCAAATACCAAATTAAACCTGTTAAATTGCTAAATAACATTTTAAGTTTGGGGCAAAATATGAATGTGCCACTACATTTACTTATGACTTTTAATTCATATTCTACCAGAAAATGAAAAACTCTAATTTTTATAAACTAATTCATTTTCATAGAGAAAGTATCTATTATTACTATTGCATTCATACGGGCAATCTAGTAAATGATTTTGAATAAATAAATTCTATTTGAAACGGCACATCACGCATCTGGAGGCTAGTAGCAAACCAATAATACTCCATACTGGGGTTTTTCCGTTATTTGTAATTTTGATCATAATTAGATTCATAAAACTTTTTCTATACCATTTCACTCCCTGAATAATTCAATCGTAAATCCATGAGTATATAGCGTTAGATTGTAACACATGATTCAACTTTTAACTGATTTTTCAGTTTCGCAGTTAATGGAATTATTTAATTTTTTAATTAGGGAATATTCTGAAGGGAAAAATGGAAAGTAAAATAATACATAATTGTCATTTTCCTATGAGTTTCCAATTAGATTGAAGGATTTGCCTATGTTTATAGGCTAATGGATTACACGTAATTAAAAAAATAATTTCACACTATCGGTTTTTTCCTATAAGTCTCCAAGTAGATAAACACGACCGTTAAAATCATTAGCTGAACGCGACTAAGCACTCAGTATGTTTGTTAACATCCTATTTTTGTCATAGGTCTTCAATTAGTTCAGCACAATAGATGAAATTATTGGCTAAGCACGAAATTTACTTTCACGTAAGTAACTCGGATTACTGTACCCAGCCATCAAAGGGGCTGAGAGGCGTGCTGAATCAAATATAAACATACAAGAGATGCACACTGAAAGCGCATACTCCATCAAGCAAGGCAATCTTAACAATAAATTCGAATTGGGGCTGAAGTCACAGTATCTCATGCAGTTACGATTTGGTGTTCTATGCAAAAAAAAATGGCAGTAGAAGAATATGGGTTTAAAAATACCATTTTGTTGCATTTTTTGTAATTATGCAGGGACATTCTTGTCTTGGATCGTATCAGTACTCGATAATGAATCTCGTAATGATTTTACTCCTTTATTTATTTATTTATAAATATGTTTATATTTTTCCCCCTGTCACGCTCTATGAGCACAAAATGAGAAAAATTGGAGAGTTGAAAGGAATATGAAGGTATTCATGATATCGTCTCGGAATCTCACTTACATGCATTACGTACATAGTAGTATGTGTACATATACTAGGATGATACCGGAAATACCACGTGACTGCATCATATATATTCCATTATTCAGGCAGACTACTAAGTTTTTATTTGAGAAGGCGTTGGAAAGAGAGAAGCACTGGAAACAACGGGGGTTTTCTGAAGTACTATTAATGACAGTCTTGGCTACTCAATTTTCCCATATGTTAGCATAGCGAAGAGAAACACGGAAATTATATGCAAGTACATATTAAAAGGTCACATAGTTATGCATGAGTGTGCATTGATTTGCAATAAGCAAATCAATGCAGTTCAAGAGTCAGTTAATGGGATATGCGAAAATTACTGAACTCTACGGATACCATTTGCCAAATTTAGAATAAGATCCCTGCAATTCTATAACCCCAAATAACGCTGCAGCTTCATTGCATGAGCTATATAATAAATATTTAATATTCCCCTTTCTTGGACCATATGATACTTTGAATTTGACAACTATCCACCCCTTTATTACTGTATCAAAATCCATTGAAATAAACTTTGATATGTAGTAATAGGGCGACTAATCTATTTTTTAGGATCATCCCATTCACTAGATATTATAATGTTATATTTAAATGTCCTTGGCCAATAGTGTAATTGAGAAGGCTGTAGCCCTCTCAATAATTTGCTTTAGCAATCACAATTAATCGCTCACGTAATAAAATATTATCAAGAGTACCGTAACCAGGCGATATTTTATATTCTGCAATCCATAATTATTTATCCATTTAGCAGAGTAGGCGCACCATAAAACAAGAGACACCGCTGGTATTATGATAATTTCTAATATTCACTGCTGCACATAGCCCACATTATGTATCAGATTGTAATGAAAGTTCTGTCCCTTTTACTTTTTTAATTGAAAATAAAGTTTAAGCAAAATACATTTTTTTTAAACATCAGCATGCATGATCACCATTCTAATCACCCTGTAAACTTTTTGATACCATCTTCATAGAATGTTTTGGGTTTTAACTAAAAAAGGGAAGCTCGCTGCACATCAACCTCTTTTCTTGAAATAAGTCTTTGTCTTGATAAGTGGATCTGCAGGCTTCTGAAGAGATGGAAATCTGTTGGAGCAAGATCGGGAGAATAAGGTGGGTGAATCAAAATTTTCCAACCAAATTCATCTATGAGATTCTTAGTCATTCCTGAAGTGTGGGGTTTGGCATTGTCATGGTGGAGGATCACGCATTTTCTATTTACCAACGAAGCTCGTTTCTTTTGCAAAAATGTCTTTAACCGGGTTAGTTGCTGACAGTACACTTTAGAAGTTAATGTTTTATTGTCTCCTAGAAGCTCATAATGAATAGTTCCTGTAATATCCAACGACAATCTTAAACTTAAAAGGGACATAACTTTCCATGGCTTAACAAGGTAACGGTACCCGTTGTTCAACCATGGAACTTTCGTTCCAAACCGTTATAGTCAAACCAGAGTAAGCAGTCCTTTAGGAGCAAAGCTGAGTTGAACAGAGCATTATCAAATATAATCTATTAACTAATGCACTGTAAGTATCCAAATATAAATATAATTTTATCGATTGAGACAAGTTATGCCACGCGCTTAAGTGAGATTTGGCAAAGTTGCTTTGCGTTCTTAGCCACGCCCATCGGACTCCTTACGCTGGTTTGACTATAGTAAAGAGTCATATACATATAGCCAATGTAACCTACCTATTCAAGTGTCACATATGGCTCACGCCATGAGCTAAAGTGTAACGTATAACTGACATTATGTGCCACAAAGTTACATATAACTCACATTATACATTTAAGTGTTACACATAATCCACGTTGTATGATAATCTTTCATAGCGATAACTTAAATACAGCACGTGTGCTGGTGCACGTAACCCACTAATGGTATAACTAATCGACTAGATTGGTTACGCTCTCTAGGAGCCACATAATAATCACAAGTCAGTACTTAGCATATCAGTAATGTGCCATGTCTGTAATTGGGAAACAAGTGCATAGAGAGCCACAAAGTGACAATATTAAACTATTTGACTACTGCGCACGATACTGCAGCAGTCAGTTCATAGACTATGCGCTACATTGTCGCCACATTCACGCAGAAACCTTCGCTAGCATTCCATATCAAATACGTAGATTATGTTTTAACTTACGACCTCATATACAGGTAGACGCATTGCAAGAGCAGATTACTAACCTATATAAAGTGCTTTCTATAAACTAAATTATCACCATATTCAATACATTCATTGCTTCGTACATTGCGGTAGCATTTGACGCATCATATAAAGCATATCTGCACACATTGAAAAGAAAACATGGCTATAACCTTACTTTAAAACAATGTATTCCTTAATTTCTCTATCATCACTGTTAGATTGAAGCTTGAACCCATTCACTGATACACACGTTTAAACGTGTAAATAACGAGTCTATTATTCTTATTTCTAGTTATCGCATAATGATTGCGCTTAACATTTTCAACGAGACGTACATTACGTTCATACACGGGCATTAAGTGCATAATCATCCCACTGAACACATTCACAGCTACACAAAATACAGAAGCAACAAACATACAATAAGTACGTAGTCTCCGAACAGCATAATGATCACACAAACCACATTCACAGCCACATGCAGTTAAACAGCAGTATGCATACATCAAGTGTGCACTCTAGGACCTACATAATGATCACATTGAACACATTCACCACTACACAGTACACAGAAGGCAGGACTGTGTGACTCACAATGGCGGCGGTACCGGCCAGTCGCCGGCACACAGGGCCGGTCAGTGGCGGCGGCGGCGTCTGCCGGCGTATTTCACCGACACACTTTCATTGCGCCCGTCTTTGCACACCATAGAGAATTATTATTGTTAAATATTCTATTGAAATGTGTATGGAATTGAGGTGACTGCAGCCTAACATGTATGCATGCAGTATCATTATGAAGAGTGTTTCTTCAACAGCCCCCAAAAATTTGTTCCAAGCGCATTTTTTCCAGAAGAAAAAAGTTATTCCAAATTAACTTTTTGCATAGAAAAAATTTATTTCTAGAGTATAATTTTATATCGAAAAAAATAGTCTTGAAGAACAAATTAACACGTAAAATTCTTTTCTAAAACACCAACAAGAAAGACTAATTTTACTGACCCAATTTACATAACATGAATTTGTGGATGGGTCTCATTTCGCGTGGTAGAAGTGAGATTCAGAGCACTATTTTTTTCCTATTTGTCCGAGAGGTCCGTTGTACCCTTCCGTAGATACCTGTAGTGTATGTTTCAGAAAGCAAAAAATAATTATGGAGAACAATTTTACGAGTGGGAAACTGGTTCTATAGCACCATTTTATACTGGTTCTTGAGAATGGTTCTAGTGCACCATTTTATGCTGGTTCTAAAGCAGTGGTTCTATTGCACCATTTTTATACTGGTTCTAGAGCACCATACACTGATTCTAGAGCACTGGTTCTAGAGCACCATTTAATACTGCAAGAAAGTGGTTCCATCACACACATTTTACACGGCACTTAAGTATAGCTTCCTGCTCAGAATCACAGTGAAAGTGCTAACAAGTAGACAATCAACCAGAATACCAAAAGCATCACAGTAAATGTAAGACTGCCGGATATTCCTATCGAATTTACTCCATACGAACCACTGTATTTAAATGCGACGCCTTCAACGATGCTATACCTATGAGAACCTTCATTATATTTCGGCTACTATTGAATTAGTAACCATATATATATATATAGATATTGATTCGAAGATTGGAGGACTCCCAGGCTAGGTCATATTGGAGAAGTGAATAAGAAAGCCTTCTGGGATTTTAGTTTTATTGACCCCGAGCTTTCGAGCCGTTAAACACGNTTTTAGTTTTATTAGCCCCCGAGCTTTCGAGCCGTTAAACACGACTCGTCTTCAGGGGAACGAAATTTTACCCGGCAAGAGCTATCTGCTTAAAGTAGGTATCCTAACTACCAACAAAACACTGCAAGTACAAGGGAACGACATCGATCGAAGAGTACTACAATCGTCTTCGAGAAGCGGCGAAACATTTAAAGCAGAGGTATCAACACATAACTAAGCTTCTAACCTCCTGAGGGTCCGATCCAGTATAACGAGAAGTGAATAAGAAAGCCTTCTTAACGGCTCGAAAGCTCGGGGTCAATAAAACTAAAATCCCAGAAGGCTTTCTTATTCGCTTCTCCAATATATAGATATATATATATATATATAAAACCATATATATATATATATATAATTGTTGTCAGCATTGCATTATTAAAGAGAAGCTATTTCCAATATATGTGTGTATGATATAAGCAATCTTAGTATAGCACTGTAAAAGAAATAATATTTCACTGTTTTATAGGGTCATTGATGAGGTAATCAGATTTAACTTTGTACAGTAATCACTGTATTTTATTTTCACGGGATATCAACAGCAATAGAATGAACGAATATTTTGGATATCCAAAATACTGGTTCTGCGATATACAGACATCATCGAGTTGTCCAGTGAAAATATTAAGACGATAATACACGTATATTTTATTATTATTTCTGAGGTACGGTTATTTATATGAGTACCTGTAATGTTGGGAAGACTGTATATGTATATATACTTTAATTTATGAAGATATATTAACTAGTGTGATCCAGTACAACTTTGTTTCATTCATATTATAAATTAGATTTCGTAATATTTTTGTGCTTTTTGTACTATTTGCATTTAGCGATGAATACCATTAGCATACCAAAATAGCTATAAAAACTATTGTATTAAAAATATCAATGACTGTAATATTTATAGGATTCAATGTCTAAAACGGGTCTAAGATCATTAAAGCTCAAATGCCTCTGTGGTCTAATATTTTTGTGGAAGTGAGGGTCGAATACCGTTATGATTGTAATGTCGTATGAGGTAAAATACCAATAGGGTCTCAACATAATCTGATTTCAAGTAAAATTACAAACAAACTCTATTTCGAATTCATTTACCATTTGAACTTGAATCTTTTTAATTTTAAGGCATATTTTGAACATTGTTTGCATTAGAACATATTTATTAAAATAGAACATTCTGTCAAAGCCCATCTTATCACAATCAAAGTCAAACTCGTGATAATTAAGTCCAATCATTAAAGTTCATTTTGTCAGTACATTCTCCGTCTTGCAATGCACACCTGCGAATGAAAACAATTGTTTACATACTATGAATGGCAACCAATCAAAATATCAATTTATTTAAGACTACAAAATTAGGTTTTGAAAAGACATGCCATTTTTAGTTATAATAGTTAAGACTAAATTCTCGGTCATTTAATATAATTTGTACGTTTCACAGCAGTTATTCAGCTCTACTTCTTGGTGTCAAAAAACTTTGGGGTAATAATAACGTGAACGGTCCAATTATTCAAGGAATGAGAAGGACTGTTCAAAAACATCACCACCTTAAAACATGAACTTTTTCATTGCATATTTGGGAAAGATTCAAAACTGAGTGTTTGGTAGAGCTGCGGTACAGACCTAATCTTACATTGCATACTTGTAGGTTCTTTCTACCTACAACATCATAGGCCAAAGCATCAAACATATGTGAATCTATGGCACAATGTCACAGAAGTCTAGCAAATGGTAGATATAAATAATTAAGTTACTGCTGCTATGAACATTTGTTCATTAGTCCCCCCGAATTCGTCCTTTTCTGGTATTCTGGGAGTTATGTCCCACAGATATTTTCAACTCGTCCAGGTGAGTGTAAGCCCCAGTAGAGTGAGTTATAATCGAGGATATTACGTTAAGTAAGTCATTTTTTCTAAGTTCACGCTATTAATGTATATCTACTAAAGCATTTAGTCAAAGTTGTAGATGTATGGATAAAGTAATGCCGACCCGAGACGTAGGAGGCAATGTTTTCATGTCTGAACACTCCCAGTGTTCAGCTTGAACAAAATTTCAATATGACTCTTAAGTGCAAATAGCATATACCGCTTCAAATTACTGGGGCCCAGGAGTAATGTGAAATTTTCTTTGTATGCAAGAAGAAAAAATTTATGAATTCAAGAGTTCAAAATCGTTAATACCCATGCCGATTCTACTTTGAATAAAAGAAAGGGAGTAAATGAAATGTGTTGCGTCATTCCCGTGGACTTTTTCTGGTATCGTCATTTTCTATGGATTTGAAGAAAATGTGCTGCTCTCTTCGACGACACACCCTTTCACGTGTCTGATTTTCGTTTGCTTGTTAACTAAGCTTTATAAAGTCAACAGTGCGTTCGAACTGGATCCATTGTTTCACAAATAATTTCTTAAAATGTAATATATATTCCCACTATATATCTCATCAATAACTAAACTAAGTTTTCTAGAAAAATTAAAATTGTTCGGTCCTTCTAACGTCTGCTTGTCTGACTTAATTTAGACAGCGTTAAAATACTTGTATTTCTTTCACTCTCGCACGTGTAATACAAGTACCAACTTCGGTTTCCAAATGAGAAAAAGTGCTAGATTATCTCATTGTCAAGTTTATTTACAAATGAAGTGACGATATAGGACATTGGTTATTGGTGCATGAGTAAAGTACTACTAGTAGCGTCTTCTGCCACCATGAACGAAATACCTAAAAATAACTTGTAAACGCTGGAGTCTTTTCGATTTGAGAAGCTAAGTGGATAGCCTTTTGCCGCCCGGAAAGGCTATCGAGTCATATTTCAAATAGGCAATATCAGCAAGAAATTGAGACTTACTGGGGATTGTGATGACGTGCAGCGGATGCTGCTGAAGAAACACGATATTGTAAACATAAAGATTTTCACGTTACACTACTTGATTAATGTGCTAGTCTGTTGCTAGTCTGTCTGTTTTAATCATTATCTCATAAACGGGCAAAGATGAGTTACTACTCATATTATTTAAAAAATTAACCATAATATTAAGTTTGACACTAACAATAGTATTAATAGATATCTCTTATTAATGTACGTCCCGTATTAAAAACTGTCACAGTACTGAGCCTGGTGATATGTACATAATTACGATGCATAGTGATTACGCACAAAATATTCCTAACTCCTGGCGTAGAAAAACAAGGTCATTTTGACGCGCAAAATATAGGATAAAAGCATACCAAAACTCCAATGCATTATCCTGAAGTAGCAAAATCATGTATATGAAAGACTCTTCTTTTGCAGATCTTCAATTAATAAAAATGATGTTGCACTTGACCACCTCATGCGAGTATCACGCTACCAACATCACGATCATATTATGAGCAGACGTCCGACTCGCACGTGTGTAGCATTGATACGGTAGCATGGACGACGTGCGGGCCGAACTTCCGTTCTTAAGTTGGCATACATTTGAATAGTGTGAGGTAACAACTGCCGACAAGTGCCATCGTTCAGCTCTGAAGTGAAATATAAAACTCACGCAACTCATCCACTTTATATAGAAGGCCAGGCCATCGTTACCAAGGTACTCGTGCTTGAAACAAATAAAAATGGGAGACTGAGCATGTCTACAGGTATTTTTTATTACTGCACGTATATAGATAAACAGTTAACTGGTAAATTAGGATAAGTGTAGTGATATTGATCTTATGATGTGAATGAACCGACCTTGATTGGTTCTCGTGCTTTCAGCAACAACGTCCGTTGTGCATATGATGATGACACTGGCCGACATGAGTGGCTAAAAATAAAATTTGACATCACGTAAGAATAATGCATTAAAAATAATTTAGAGTTCACATATTTCATATGGAACTATGTATACATACATATATAACATTTCCGACTATAAAATATTAAAAATCTAAACATATACCACACTGTATGTGTAGCTACTACTATCTTTTAATAATATTATGAAAGTTCACAAATTGCTTAAGCCATCGGCAAGTTTGAATATTCATAGAAGGGCATATTCTCATACACCAGTTTTTACTGTAAAAATACAATGTTCTTTTTCTTCAACAAGTTTTACTAACTTATATCAGTGTTGGTTTTTTGAGTATTACGGAATTGAACTAGAGTCTTCGTGAAAACTTACACCCTATCATACAGCACAACCACATGTGGTTAGAGTATGAGAATGAGCCATGGACCCATTACATTACTTTGACTAGGCCAAGAACAGACATTGTAGACAAGTCCGTTACTGTTGCCTAAAAATCCTTGTTTTTCTTTCCCTTGTGCGGGCAGTAACAACCCAGTCGGAAATTTATAGGCGTTTATCCGATGTTGTCCGAAACCGCTCACTATTGGCTCGTAGGTATTGGATAAATGTCTGTAAATTTTGTATTTGGAAACAAGGCGCATCTATAGCTCAACACAAAATAAGGAATCAACAACTACCGGAGTAAACAGTGAGAACACAGGCAACCTGGGAACACACAAGGTCACTACCAAGCTGTCGCCAATATAGCGACAGCTTCCGCCTCCACACAGCTCGCTGCAAATAGTAGAAATTCAAGACAACGCATCTGACGCTGAACTAAGAATAACGTACAGAATCAAGCCAATCGAATTAACTTTGAAGCCTTCTGTTGAAAGTGGGAAGCACAGCGTAGCGGCTCACGTGTTCATCTGCGCTGATCACAAGCCACAATATTTTCTCTAAATCTGATCACTGATGACAAGCCCACAGTACCGTGTGTGTATCTGATCACTGATGACAAGCCCACAGTACCGTGTGTGTATCTGATCACTGATCACAAGCCCACAGTACAGTGTGTGTGTCTGATCACTGACCACAAGCCCACAGTACCGCGTATCTGATCATTGATCATAAGCCCACAGTACCGTGTGTGTGTCTGATCACAGATCACAAGACCACAGTACCGTGTGTCTGGTCATTGATCATAAGCCTACAGTACCGTGTGTGTGTGTGTCTGATCACAAGACCACAGTACCGTGTGTCTGATCACTGATCACAAGCCCATAGTCCCGTGTGTATGTCTGATCACTGATCACAAGCCCACAGTACCGCGTATCTGATCATTGATCACAAGCCCACAGTATCATGTGTTTGTCTGATCATTGGCCACAAGCCGACAGTACCATGCGTATGACTAATCATTGAACACAAGCCTACAGTACAGCGTACATTTTTGATTATTGATATTGATCACAAGCCAACAGTACCGTGTACATGTCTTATCATTGATCACAAACCCTCAGTATCGAATGTGTGTCTGATCACTGATCACAAGCCCGCAGCACAGTGAGTATGTCTCATCAATGATCACAAGCGCACAGTACCATCTGTATGTCTGATCATTGTTCACAGCCCAACGTCACCGTGTATAGGTATGACTGATCATTGATCCTAAGCCCACATTCACAATACCGCATGTGTATCTCATCATCGATCACAAGGTCACAGTGCTGTGTGGTCTTCACGTTTATTTTCATGTTGCAATAGATTTGGATAATAATATCAATTGCAACTATTCTTTGTCATACAACACGGGGAGACACGGCCATGCATTTTCATTATCAAAACTAAAGTACTCTGAGAGCGCATTCCTCCGCCAAGCAAGGCAACTGTAACGAAAATTCAAATTGGTTCTGAAACCACGATTTGCTTATCAACACCAAAAGCTAATCATTTGTGCCTTTTGGCAGTAATATTGTTGAAGATTCGTTCCTAACTTTTTGACTAGTTGTGGTAGCAAGCATATAATTTAACACAGGGAGAAACAGACCCAAAGATCATCAGAAAATTTGGTCATTTACTCTTCGTAATATGCCTAATAATCCACAAAAATTTCAAAGAAATCCGTCCATAACTTTTTAATTATGGTACTAAGAAAAAACCTAGGCAGACAAACAAACGGTTGAATGGTCTTTATTAAGAAATGCAGATGCAATAAAAGACTATAAAACATGCAAAAAGTAGTACGTATTTGTACCATTAAATATAAAATTATTCAATTAATAGAATACGCTGAATAACTAATTAATATATAATTAAGTTTGCCTTGTTTCAGCCTTATTTAGATATTCAATGAAAGGAAACATAAGGAATTGTGCTAGTCACTGTCATTTTGGTCACGACATTACCAGTTAACAAGTGCTGGTAGAGGACGAGTGTACTGATACTACGGGAGGGCATATTTGGACCGCAATGATAGGCACACTTGACTTAAACAAAGAATCTGACATGTTTCTATTTAATTTCACTTAATTAGAACGCACTAATGGTACAACTATAAAGCACTTCATTGCGTCATCTTTATCGCTTCTTTGGCCAGAATCCATTAAGTATAACAACATATAGTTGCTGGTGACAGACGTTGCAGCACAAATTCAGAAAATCGCTGCTTCAGTACAAATTCTGTACCCCAATATACTGCTCCTTACTCGCCTCGCACACGGCTTGCACAGAGTAGCAGAAAAGGTACGGACGCGCTTTCAGGACGCTGACAACTAATATCAAACGGCAAGAAAATAGTCCTATTGTAACGAGGTGGGATATAGGGATAACAGCAGCATTATCTTATGCTAGACAGCTTACAGTCATGAAGGTAGGACAAATATGCATTATGCAATCAGTTCATGTTATCTGTGGAAGCACGGTAATTATGAGACATTATGGCAATATGAGTTATATTCTACTTCATGTAGAACACTAAATTATTTGTTAAGCTCCAAGAACAGCCTAGCGCTGGAGTTATCTAGGAACCGAGCATTTAGTCAGGTTAATGATAAATACAGCATTTTATGTTCTGGAGTCTCCTATAGGATTGAAGCCTTCAGTCTTGTCATTATCTTTATTTGAGTGGTATTCAGGATATGAGCTCAATGCAGTGAGCTTATGCAGAGGCAGGAGAGTTCTCTTAGTGAATAACCTGACCTAACCTGACTTAACCCTGACCTGACTCTGACGTGAGGTAACCTAGGGTTACGTTAGTTGTTAAATGTAAATGAAGTTGTTTTATTTCATTCTTATATATACTATAAAGCTGTTCACTATAAAGAAAGGTCACTGCTATATAACTTCCTCTTCGTGCAATGCGCGCACAGGTTGAGTGAAAAAAAACATGGTTTACGATTAAAATAATTACTTTCTCTCAATTTTTTTATAGCTATAAATGAAAGAAAACTGCTGAGTTTTAGCCAAAACTTGGAAAGTTTTATGTGCTATATTGCTACTAATAAGAACTATTTTGCTGGAAATAAAAACTATTTTGCTAGAAACAAACACTATTTTGCTATGATACCTGCAATACCGACTTTTTAAGTGCTATTTTGACTAGCTTTTTTGGGACTAGAAATATGGGCTCTATTAACGTCTATTCGTAGCTCAGTTCTCCTTAAACTGGAGCTTGTGTCGTGCTGCGAGCTGTGCCTTTCGGCAAGGACTCTAGTTTTATTCACTCTAGTTCGCAGAATTGCTTATCGTACGTGCAACGTTAGTTCTGGTAGTGAATACAATCTAGTAATGGGAGTGCGTTAATGGTTGTGTTACTGAACGACCAGTCCAACAGCACTGGCAGTAATTGCTTATCCTTTACATAAAGTTTTGTCATGAAGCAACTATCGCCCTATCGCAGTGGCAATGTCTCTCTCAAAAGTGGTAAAACTAGTGCTTGAGAGACGAATGTCACCGTACATGGTGACTTCTGATAATCAATTTGGCTTTAAAGCCGAACACGGAACAGAAATGGCTATATTCACACTTAAACAGGTCATAAATCATTTCATTGACAGGGGATCTCCCGTATACCTGTGCTTTCTCGATGCTAAAG
>LQNS02277100.1:10427208-10444572 GCA_001587735.2 Parhyale hawaiensis
CTCAAGCCAACCGGACAGTAGCTCAGGATGGGCTGTAGCTCTGGTCCTCAAGCCCTCAAGCCAACCGGTCAGTAGCTCAGGATGGGCTGTAGACTGGGCCCTAAGCCCTTTATTTATTCTCTTCTATAGTACATGAATCCCGCATTTATTCAAGCCTACAGCAAGCCCGATTTTTGCTTTACCGCTGCACCTGTTCGATTCGTTGAAAATATTAGATATTATTTTACTAATTTTTTACGTCTTTTGCATTTATTCAACTACGTCCCCTGGTGACTAATTTCCGCTTTTCATACTTTTCATCCCTTAAAAAAATTAAGAAGAATCATAATTTCTATGTGACTGCACTGTCCTTTCTATTTTGGGGATAAATATTATGAAGAATAATTCCTGTGCGATTGTACCCTCCTTCTCATCCTAAGAAAAAATTATGAAGAATAAATGTTGGTCGATGGCACTTTCCTTTGTAGCCCATGAATAAGTTGCGTGATGACGAAGTTTCGTGTAACTGCAGCGTCCTTTTCATTTTAATAAAAAACAGGGGTAGAGCCGATATAAATATGAGTCGCCCTACAAGAATACTTCCACCTGTTGGAGAGATAAATGATCGTATGTATTTATCATTTAGCAAATACTGAAAATAGTTCGAGGCGCTCAATTGACTCTGTATTACATTGACCGAGCTAAGTACGTAGACACTGAAACGTATAAAAACATTATCTCACAAAGGAAAAATAAGGCTGACTCCATGGCACTGTACACTCATTGCGAGTCTATAATATGATCTTACGGCATCTTACAGTGATTACGGCTCTGTGATCTGATTTTACGGTACCGTACACTGATTACGGCTCTGCGATATGATTACGGCACCAGAAACTGATTACGGCTCTGTGATATGACTTTACGCGACAGTACACTACAGTGATTACTACACTGTGATCAAATTACGGCACAGTGGACTAATTACGGCACTGAAATATACTGATTACGGCAGAGTAATCAGATTACAGCAGTGTGACATGATTACTGCTTTGTGATCTGATTTTACTGCAGCCGAACACTGATTACGGCACTGTGATCTCATTACGCCACTGTGATCTTATTACGTCACTGTGATCTCATTACGGCCCTGTGATCTCATTACGCCACTGTGATCTTATTACGCCACTGTGATCTCAATACGACCCTGTGATCTCATTACGGCGCTGTGATCTCATTACGCCAATGTGATCTCATTACGCCACTGTGATTTCATTACGACACTGTGATCTCATTATGCCACTGTGACCTCATCACGGCACTATGATCTCTTTATGGCACTGTGATGTTATTACGGTACAGTGAAATCATTACAGCACTATGCACTGTTTATTACACCGTACACTACTTTCGGCACTGTACACCAGTTGCGACGTTTAGCACTAACTACGGTACTGTGCACTAGTTACTGTGACGTGCGCTAGTTGCGTTGTGCACTAATTACGACACCGTATAATAACTACATCACCATACAATAATTACCTCAACGTACGATGATTACGTCACCGTACAATAATTACCTCACCGTACGATGATTACGTCACCGTACAATAATTACGTCACCGTACAATAATTACGTCACCGTACAATAATTACGTCCCCATACAATAATTACGTCACCGTACAATAATTACGTCACCGTACAATAATTACGTCCCCATACAATAATTACGTCACCGTACAATAATTACGTCACCGTACAATAATTACGTCACCGTATAATAATTACGGCACCGCACGAAGGTGTTTCTCGCAAAGCTGTCGCCATTTTATCTATCGCTCGACCAATCATGCAGATGAGGTTTTTTTCAATAGCACTTCCCTCAGCCCTCGGTTGCTTCCTCTCCCCTCATCTCCTGATGCGAGGGAAGCTCCGAACTTAACGTCAGTTCGAAAAAGTTCTACCAACAGCCAATATTTAGGAACTGTAATACGCTTAATGGAGGCGATCGGAAGAACGCTCGGCAACTTTCATGAATTAACGGTTTCGAAACAAGCGAAGCAGAATTGGTAAATCCTCGAAAAGAAATGCTGAATAAACAAACGTACAGAATCAGTTAATGCTTGGAAAAATGCACACAAACGAAGCAGAATGGGTTAGTACTTGAAAAAAAGTACATAGACAAATTTAGAATGGGTAAATGCAAAAACAGTAAAACGTGTTAATAGTAGGAAAAACATATGAATGCAGATTATAGAAAATACTAAAAAAGTCAATGAGAATAAAAAGCAGAATAAATAAATGCTCGAACGGAAGCATAAACAGCAAAGAAAATGAGATCATAAATGCTAAAAAATGTATGAATAATACGGCAAGCTTCAAAAATATAGCGGTTGCATGATCTGATGCAACCGCTTCGATCATCAATTGTTAGCTACACATATAGATTTGTGAAATAATTGGAGCGCTAATACGGAAAGTACAGTAACGCTGCGGACGTTACTGTACTAGGCATATCAGCGTCCCAACTATGTCCATCTACCTGGTCATAGGAAACATGTACTTAAATGTGTAAATAAAGAAATAACACAGATAGAAATTTGTTAATGATCAGATTCAATGAGCTAATCATTGTTGCCAAGACATCAAACTGATAATAAATACATTTATTATAATTGATGATTGACAGTGTGACAAATTGAGCTAATTAAGTAAGTACTAATTGAATATGTAAGCATTCTTTATGTATACAAATATATTGGTAATAAAATTCTGTTGTAGAAAAAGTATGTAAATTGTTGTGATGTTCCACACGTTGTTCCACGGCATATGAGGAGCATGACTATTAAACACATCATGAGAAAGTATTAGTACAAAAACAGCTCACTAAGGGATACAGTAATAATAGCGGAGGTAACAATACAGGAGTTATTAACATTAGATACTCGGCAACTAAATTAATTTAAATCTTATAAATTTCGATGTTTGTTTTTTATGTTTGTCGCTAAGCAAATAATGAAATAAGAAAGAATTTTAGATGAAAATTTTATGAATAATAAGCATCTCTAATTTATTGATGCTGCTCGACCCCCCCCCCCAGAAAAAAAAAACATACATCTAGATTTCTCAAGAGACTTCTGAATCCTCCTTTCTCTTACTATTCATCTAATTATTATAGATTTCAACAATATCGCTTGAAAAACACAGCGGCAATGACAACAGAAGTATCATATGTATTTCTACCGAAAAGTAATAGACAGCATCGTTACACTAGGTGCATACACAATGAGACATATTAAAAAGTCGCGTGAAGAAGAGGATATGAACACAAGCAGCCTGCGCTAGCATGCATTAGCGACTATTTAAGCACATAATTACAGCATTACACAGAGTTCAGGTGTAGGAATCAGTCACTGAGTATCATTGTGATCATGATTGCTATTACTTATCATTCAGACTTCTAACTCAGCTGTGCTTAAGCTCTGACAGGTCAAACTAATCGGGAACAATTTTTCACTCTCATATGTAGGCTATATATATATAGGCACACTGACGTGCATGAACTAGAACAAACTGTATGTAGAACCGAATTTTCGCAAGAGTTGCTATAATTCCTTCACTAGCCCCTTAAGCACCAGCATTTTTCATATGCAACAACAAGTCAAAAATTAATAATACTGTTCTGACCAAATAAGGATTAAATTGTTACTTCCACATGTTAGATCGATAAACTTTTTTTTTTCTCGGCGAAGCTTCATGTGAATTGAGTCCGCACGCGCAGGTTCCTTCCAGCATGATTGCTTAACTGATGACTGTTTGTCTTAGAGGAGGGCGGAACTGTGCGAAAGTAAGCAACGTATCACACCCCTCTGCAAATTTTGTCACTCTACCCCTGCTAGTAAACACTCCCGGAACGTGCGTTCAGATAACCATAACTGAGGAAATGATTTCAGCGTTATATTTCTGAAATAAATGAACTTTCCATCATCAAATCAAACTCATACATCACGTCGCCAGTCTGGTGTATTTTAATAATAATTTACGTAGTGATGTCTTTGTTTATTACCAGCGTACCGAACAGTTAGCTATGACGGAACAGGATTTCTAGTATTATTTCTCTATTGATCATTGTTATAGAAATTTAATTGGTTATGGAGGATGTGCTAAAACTTATTTGAATATAAAAGGGTGGGGGCTACTGAAATTTTTTCTTGCGTGTTACATAGCTATATGCCATTCCGCTTCGCAGCGTCAAAAAGACCCGGATGTGCAACTTGAATTCCTTCCAGAGCTCTTCCTCGAGATCGCTGTGACGTCAGCGTTAGCTCTTGTCTCACTGGGATATCAGTATTGTTGCCCTAGGCAAGAAAGAGACAGAGGCCTCAAAAATTTCGTAATAGTACTAATATTTGGATAATGCAGTTATAACTATGGATGGATACTGTATGTGCCATGCTAAAGAAAATAATTACTTTAACAACTCTGTCGTTTTCATTGCTCGTCTTCGTGGCTCTACCCTGAAAAGTATTTTCCGCGTTTTCTTCATTAACTTTCTGTTGAATTTGAGTGTCTTGATATTGAAGTAGAAGGAAGGAGATGAAATACAGGATGTGTACTGCCTCTTATATACATATGGGCACTTAATTCAGACGTCTTCAACCTATAGATTACAAATTAGATGACGAGAAACGTCTTCAATCCTTAGATCTCAAATTAGATAACGCAGCAGCACCTTAGCTTTTCAGTAGATTAATTTCTCCAATACAATGCTGATAGGAAAACGGCCGGACCGACCTATCATGCAAAGAATCAACCAGCAAGCTAGCTGGTTGGATGATTCATTCCATCGAAAGATGTAGAATTATTCACGACATTTGTTGTGTTATAACACATCGAGAAGCTACATCAAGGAGTATCTACATATAACACACACTCCAGTTTTTGTAGCATGTTACATATAGATAGATATATATTTACGTGACGTAACTCTATACCTATATTTTTATAGTAAGCAGAACACGGCAGTTAACACATGTGCTGCAGTGTGTAATTAACAGTGGTATATTCTCCTATAATTATAAGAAAATTTAATAGAAAACGTACATTAAACTTCAGTTGGAAAACAAGTTCTGTTATGCAGGCAGGCAGATAACTGTGACAATAATTAAATTTGTAATATCAATTCTAACATCAGTTTGATAACTGATCGGTAATAGCATGCGACTGTTGAAAGATGCCCTGCCATATGAATATAGTGAATATAGATGACAGTAACTTTTGTACCTAATTTCAGCTTTAAAAGGCAATATCAAATTTTAAAATTGAACGGTAAACGACGCTTGAGGGATGGACTGCAATAAGTAGCCAGATATCGGTAGTATGTATCCAATTCTGTATAGACAAAACTTTGTTCATCTAAAGTAGCGTTATCAAACTATTGGAAAATGCATTACAAAATGAAGCTTGATAACAGAAACATCAAATTTTCATCATTAAGAATTGACTACAGTAGAGGCGCTGCAAATTTCAGTTATAAGTAGAGAGCTATTACGTGGAGTAAATTCTGCAGTATCGATAAAAAAGTAGCTTCTATTACTTCTACTAGTTGAAACGCTACAAAATACACAGCATGACGGACGAAACTAGTGCACATTGTACTAGGCTTCTGATTATTGGAGCTCATGCCATTGCGGACGGAGTGAGATGATAGGTAAACGATGATATCGAAGTCTAAGTTAACTAAGCTTATTTTATTTCCTAACTTTCAAAAGAAATAATTATGAGGCTGCCTAGTACCGTTCCAGTGAGTCTAACTGAGACATATTAAAAATTAGAGTAAGCGTTCAAAACTGTTCTTTGGTTTCGTGAATTAACTAGCTAGAATTAAATAAATTCGTATGCTAAATTAAGAATTAACCTTGTTCAGCAAAGGTCTAGCCTAATGCTCGGCCCCACTGCGAATTCCCTGCTTCATGCTGGCAAAAGCGGTTCTCAAGAACTAACAAACGATCATTGATAATAAATGGAAATTAAACAGTTGCTTGTTGAAGAGTTCGTTTCTGTAAAAGGATCGTTGGGGCTCTGGAGATTCACCTCGCTCCGAGAGAAATCTGGTGATCTACAACGAGTCTGACGCGCATTGTTCTGCAAGGATATTATACATGAATATTTAAAACACAATGCAGGAGTCATGATTCATAATCATTACGATTGATGATGACCGGCAGACCCATCATACACGCTTCATATAGGCGCTGCAAACAAACACGCCCGTACAACACACGCCGCACGCATCATACTGCCAGCATAGAATCTACACACGCCACATCTATATAGATCACGTATGCCGTGCGCCAAAAATGCCGCGCACAGCACACTGGTGGCATACATGTCCTTCGTATATGTATCATCCGACACTGACCTGTAAAACACACACGCACTATAATGTATGTCACGCGCATGATAACATGTCATACAGTATTATACGCCAAACATACGCCACGCACACGCTGCACATTCTCCACTTAACGTCACTCACACAAAGATTCCAGAGCTTCAGCCAGCAACGGCCGCCATTTTCTTTCCTGGAAGCATCGCCCGACGCAGCGGCATTGCGCTGGGAATGGGAATGATACGTATACAGGAATAGGCGCCGATGAGCTGGAATACGCACAGGCACAGAGAGAAGGAAACAGTAACTGACAAGAAAAGTATGACAAGCAGGGTCTTTGAAATAAACGACATTTAACTGACTATGATTGCGAAAAAATGTTGATTAGATACAACAGAAAAGGACAATATATGGATAGGAAAGGACTGCAATTCAAACAAAACTGAGAGAGATACCTGTAGCCCATATACGAAGACTATTATTGGAAAGACAATGAAATTGGATTTGCGAAATAGTAAAGTAAAATGGGAATGGGAAAAGATACGTAACTTTGGGTGGAAGGGAAAAACTGTGGAAATAAGACTAAGTTGTCCTGAGGAAACAGCAATTAAGCTGAAATGAGCGTGTGTTGGAAAGGAGACAATGTAAACAGCAACAAACAGGAACTAATTACAATTGAAATAATGAATGATGAAAATCGTTATGTACAACAGGAACTAATTGCAATTGAAATAATGAATAATGAAAATCGTTATGCGCAACAGGAACTAATTACAATTGAAATTATGAATGACGAAAATCGTTATGCACAACAGAAACTATTTACAATTGAAATGATGAATGACGAAAATCGTTATGCGCAACAGGAACTAATTACAATTGAAATTATGAATGACGAAGTTCGTTATGCACAACAGAAACTAATTACAATTAAAATAATGAATGACGAAAATCGTTGTGCGCAACAGGAACTGATTACAATTGAAATTATAAATGAAGAAAATCGTTATGCGCAACAGGAACTAACTAGAATTGAAATTATGAATGACGAATATCGTTGTGCGAAACACAAACTAATTACAATTGAAATTATGAATGACAAAAATCGTTATGCACATTAAAGAAGGATATTTATAACTGAGAATGTGTGAGGATAACGGTAAAATATATCACAGCTGAACTTGATCTGCAGAGAAATATGTGTTTAAATATGAACGTATGGCGACGCCACTGTCAGATGAAGATAGACGGGCATTTATTTATGTTTTTGCTATTAATGATTGAGAAACATTGCAATGACATTCCCGGCTCAGGCGGTACCTGTTCATATATTAAGTCTACATATTGTAGTGTGTTTTTAAATAACTGGAGCGTTTACCATCCAACTAAGTATATTGAGTCCATTTTTAAAAACAATGAAGATTAGATTTCTCTGATATCCACTCTTTAAAGCCCACTCCATATTGCATGACGCCCTCCATTATCACCTGCTGTCATATCCTCCGCCATTTTGAGCTAAAATTAAAATGCTCCAAAACACATCAGGAGCAACGCTCCCCATCTACGCTAAGCCTCCGCATCCTGCGATTCCATTTTAGGGAGCGCTGTTCTTCGGGGCCTGATCCTCTTTTGCATGGGGCTTGAGACGCTTCGAGTCGTTCTTGAGCCGCGCCTGAGAACCTGCTGCTGGTGACGCGTGTTTGTGTATGTGGTGGTGGTGTAGAGGGGGGGGGGAAGGGAATGAATTCATCAGTGTTCGTGTTTCCGTATGAGGTGCAATTGGTAGAATACAGGGGTGTGCGTGTTTCTACGTACGATGCAGATAGGATGGAGACTGTACTGTATGATTGTGGTGTTTCTGAGTGAAGTGTAAAGGGTAGAATGCGTGGCTGTTTTTGTGTACTGCGCGAAAGCAAGTTTGGACGATTATGGTGTTTCTGCATAAAGCGTGAAAGGTAGAATGCGTGGGTGTGGATGTTTCTACGTATAACGCCAATGGGATATTGTACTGTATGATTGTTGGGTTTCTGCGTGAAGTACAAAGGGTAGAATGCATGGGTGTACGTGTTTTTCTGTACTGCGCGAAAGTAAGTTTGGACGATAATGGTGCTTCTGCTTGAAGTGCATGCGAAAGGCAGAATATGGGTGGGTGGGGTTGTATTTTCGGATAACGCAAACGGAGACTGTATGACAGACGATCTTTCTGGCTATAGTACGAAGAAGAGATAAGTTGGTTTGCGTGTTTCTGAGGGAGCTCTAAGGAGGAGAATGTGCGAAGACATGTGTGTCCAACTGTCCCGTGTCCGTACGAAAAGGAAAACATATAAGTGAGTGTATTTTTGTTAGTGCTGAAAGAAAGAAATCCATGAATGTTTGTGTATGTAGGGGTGATCAAGTGGCGAGCAGATGCTGCTAGGTGCGTGTGTATGCGTCTGTGTGTGGAGACAAAATATACAGACAAGAGGTTCTGCCCAGTTATTTATTTCTGTAATATATGACTTGTACAAACACAAGCAACGCAGCTCTGATTATCAAAAATAGAACTAGCCTACTGTTAACCATCTTACGAATAAATTTCTAGTTGCTATAAGTAGCAAATAAAAAATCTCATTTGTCACTAATATAAGCGCCAGAAAATAATAATTACCAGTTAATAAAAGCTCAATAATCATTATTATTGTCCTAAGCAGCGGCTAATAAATGTTCGATTGCCGAAGACACTAAACTATTAAGTCCCAGTTGTCTTAAGCACCAACCAATATATACTCTATTGACATGAACACAAAAACTAATAAAAAAATCCTTGTATTATGACCCTAGCTGCCTCATCTGTCACAAAGTGCCACACTATAAACAATAATATTAACAGTTGCAAGTTCAGATCGAACAACAAATTCCATTAGTCATGAGCATCAAGCAATATATACAGTCATATTTGATAATAATTACTGTTAAAGTAAATAGTGGGTCACCCGAAAAAATACAAAATACATTAAATAATTTTAGTTACGTAAGCCCAATTACGATAAATCCCCAGTAGTCATAAAAGCTAAGTAATATAACTACGTTTATGCTAGGTTAAATGCGGTAAGTATCCTGTTGTTCTAAATTCTGCAGAGTGACATAGATTAATTCAGTTAGGTAAGCCCAAAAATAATGAATGCCCAGTATTCATTAACGTCTTAAGCCCTAACGCTGCAGTTCATACGTCCAATGCAATATAAATACCCTTTATCTGATAACAATAGAATGACGTGAACAAATTTTGTAGAAAATGACAAATCCTCAGGAGTCATCAGTGACAAAGCCTCTTCTTATCGGTACTAAACAATAAATTCTCTTTCTCCTAAAAACGCAGAATATCATAAATAACTTCAGTCCAAAACGACAAACTCCCAGTAGTCATAAGCACCACATAATACAACCACATATAATAATAATTAATAAATATAAATTCGCTTACCATAAAAAAACGCAATATATCAGAAATAACTTCAGTCCAAAACGACAAACTCCCAGTAGTCATAAGCACCAAACAATACAATCACATATAATAATAATAATTAATAAATATAAATTCGCTTACCATAAAAAAAACGCAATATATCAGAAATAACTTCAGTCCAAAACGACAAACTCCCAGTAGTCATAAGCACCAAACAATACAATCACATATAATAATAATTAATAAATATAAATTCGCTTACCATAAAAAACGCAGAATATCATGAATAACTTCAGTCCAAAACGACAAACTCCCAGTAGTCATAAGCACCAAACAATACAACCACAAAACAATGGACCAAAATTTCCCATAAGCGCCCTAGCAAAGCACGCACATTTCCCTAATCGTCCGAGCACACTCACTAATTCCTGGGAACAATATATGCTCTGGGAATAATTCATATACCGTGGGCAATAATCCCGTGCTCGGCGCAATATCAAATGTTTTGCCTGGATGTGCAATTAAATTCGTCAGTTCAAATAGAGCTTCGGAATATTTTGTTGGCAGTGAGCAGTAATAATGCTTTATTGAAGTCTTTTTGTGATGCGTGTACGTGGAAATGATACTGCGTTGCCATGGTGATGATGCCAGCCGGGCAAGGTGAAAGTGGGATGGTGGAGTGGTGTGAAGATGAAGCTGTGATGAGGGTATGAAAGGGAGAGTGGAATGGGATGAAAGTGAGGCTGTGATGGGGGTATGAAAGGGAGAGCGAAATAGTGTGAAAGTGAGGCTGTGGTGGAGGTATGAAAGGGAGAGTGGAGTGGTGTGAAGGTGAAGCTGGGATGAGAGTATGAAAGGAAGAGTGGAATGGTGTGGAAGCGAGGCTGTGATAGAGGTATGAAAGGGAGAGTGAAATGGTGTGAAAGTGCGGCTGTGATGAGGGTATGAAAGGGAGAGTGAAATGGTGTGAAAGTGAGGCTGTGATGGGGATATGAAAGGGAGAGTGAAATGGTGTGGAAGTGAGGCTGTGATGAGGGTATGAAAGAAAGAGTTAGTGAAGTGAAAGCTAGGACGTATGAAAGGTATGGAAGAGAGAGAATGTAGTATCATAAAAATTAGCTGTGAGCAGACGAAAGTGAGACTTCAAATCATGAAAGCTAGTGATGTATCAAATGAAAGTGATATTGAAACAAAATCTGATGACTAAAATGAAACCGATGTGTCAACTGAAAGTGATAAGTCAAATGCTGGTGATACTTTATAAAGTAAAAGTGACGTGTAAAGCGAAGTTGATCATCAAATGGAAGTGAAGAACAGAATGAAGGTGATGTGCCAAATGAAAGTGCGTGAATTGTTAAATGAAAGTGATGTGTGAAGTGCAATGAAAAAGAAGTATTAGGCATGATGCAAAATTTCATCAACTTTTCCATATGTTTCATTGTCATTACGCTTCAGTTGTCGAGTTTCTTACCACAGATTTGTATATTGCAATGACTGTCCTTCTGGTGCAGGTACAAAATGCATGGAATTCAGTAGAATATTTCGCTCTGCATTATATATGGCAGCAGAACAAGAGATTAACTTTTTAAAGTCTTTTTTTTATTCAAGACTTCTGGTACCCTACCACCCTTTCCAAGCATCAAATAATCTTTCCATTCATTTTCTCGGCAATAAAACGTTCACCCCGGGATTCACAGAAACATCGTAAGAAGTGAAAATGCAACTACCGCTGTGCTTCAGTAGTAACGCATTTTTAAAACACTGTTGTCAACACAGGCGTGTTGTAATCAGTCACAAACTAATTTTGCTACCACAACCTGAAAAAATCGTAACTGCAGTCCACAATTCGGTTAGACGAGTCATCAACCGATAAGAGTTGTATGTTTAATAATAACGAGTTTCTGCTTTCAATTCCTTGTTTCTAGGGATCTCGAAGTAAGTGTTGCTTTCAATTTACTAACTCCGAGCTAAAACAGTTCAGACGTTGTTTAGTTGTCTAACAGTTTTTCTTTGCTTCTGAATTGGATGTATGTGAACGGTTTCCTGGTTCACCGTAACCGTTGTTGCAATGGTCGTAATAGCGTTTTGAGTTGCGGTTGCGATAACGTTTCAGCAGTTGGGTCAGGGGTATCGCCCAGGTAACGTCACCTGAGTTGTTTTATTACAACACGCCTCTGGTAACCCCCAGTTACTAGAGTGCCACGAGTTCTAGACTCTGTTAATAAACAATGAAAAATTACGTCCCTTAGTTTGCACCTCTGGACCAGATCTTTGAAGCTAGAAGCAAGGATCTAGTAAGCCTTTAAGTTCAGCTGATATTATGCCCCGCTCATTTAATCCTTTCCGCTTGAAAAATCCTTGATTTGTTTTCATATAATGCTAAAACTCTCGCGAATCAGTTCATCTCAATCCTGCCATGCAACCTGAAAAAAAGAAAAGAAAAAAGAAACCGTTAAGTTCCATTGATGCTGCATTACTCTGTCCAGTAACTGAATGGTGGTTTTTATAAGTAAACTGGACGCTCTGCCACTCGGGACAAACAAAAACCAAGTCCTGCAGCTTTCCGCAAAAACCCAACAAAATGCGGAAAGCGTCGCAGCTGCCGCCGCGTCTCTTCCTCGTTCCAGTTCAATTCAGACCAAAAAAATTCGCTCCGGAAATCTTGCTTTTCTTGTTCCCATCTTAAAAACTCATTATTTATTCAGCTTTTTTGGCAGGCCAACCGGTTTTTGACAGTTCTTTCTATTATCAGCGAGTTGTATGGGTAAGCTTACTCAATGACCCTCATAAAACAACCGTGCTCGCGACCCATGACGGGTCAAACCGGTTAGGTTGGGTTAGGATAGCCCAGCACTGGTTGACCCTTATGCCAAAGACACACGATACTAGCGTACGCTCAACGTATGTACGGACGTCCAGCTTGAACGTTTACATAGTGAAAGTCGGTGTCCAGGAAACCCCTGGGAAGTACTGTACTAAGATGAGCGGTGCCCAGGCTACGCATGATCCACTCAAAAGCTGAACGTACATGCGACTACTTCGTATACCTCCACATAATATGATTTCTTCTTACATCGAGAAATGTTTAACTAAAACAACAACGAAGAACTCATCGTTCTTGTTTTCTTCCATGCGTAAATTCAGGGTGTTTAGCAAGAACGTTTTGTCTTTACATACATTTATTAACAGTTAGATACCATCATTTTCGGTAAATCTTAATGGCAGTTCACTTACTTACATATATATCTACCACATTCTCATGTTGCCTGTTCGACGAGCCATGCATATTTCTTAGTTGCAAAAACAGTACAGGGATCAACATCTGAAACTGGAAAGTCGACCATTCGAATACCCGAATCAATTTACTTACCTATATGAGTATTATTATAAATTACGGTGTTCCTTTAGTCATCTCTTAAGCTCGAACACGTACAAGCTTATTGGTTAGCCTAAAATATTACTATCAACGCTTTTTCATGAGATCCACCTTTGAATATGTTTAAGAAAATTTCTGGCCAGATAGAAACTGAAATTTCTTTCTGTTGATGTTTTTTAGTATCACATGATAGAGGATGGTGATACTGCTTCAAAGTAAAACCAGTTTCTTCTTATTAAATGTTTTTATACTTTCAGGTGCATTAAACTCTGTTACTAATGCGCTGAATTATATTTTTATTCTCCTACACAAATTAACAACCTTATCATGATTTTCATACATGCAGTGCATTTAGTTTGTGTAATGCATAGATCATATTTTCGTGGTACTTTTAGAATTCTTTCTTTGTGCAGTTTACCTCTACCTGATGCACTGAATTCTATTTTGTGCATCTAAACTTGACCCCCACGCATATCATTCCCAATTTTCGTCTTAATTACCGTGCATTTTCCTTGTGCAGTACGCACTCTTCCTGGTATATCAAATTCGATTTCGTGCGCCGCAACTTTATTTTCTTTTCACAGTTAGACCAAGGACGTTTTCTATGCGCATTACATCCTTTTCCTCATGCACCAAATTGTCTCTCGATCATGCACTACAACTCCAATATATTGCACTTATTTTTTTTTTCATTGTTATACCACGTACATTTTCTTTATGCATTACACCCTCTTCCTGACGCACCAAATTCTATCTCCCGCACCACCGAGCTCGTCTGCTGTCTCTCTCTCTCTCCATCAAATCCATGCATAGCAACGACCATTCAATCTAATTTGGAGAGAGGGGGCGCCATTTCGATGTAGCTGGCGTATTGTCAAATATCAGAGCCACATAATACAGCTCCCCTCGTACCTATTAAAATCATCAGAACCCCCCTATTGACAGCACTGAGAACTGTCCAATGCAGAACTCCCGAGCGCTCGCGTTCGCCAGCTCCCTGGCTCATACTAGACAATCACATTTTAATATCGTGTGCATGTGAAACACGAGAATGCTTTCCTCTCCGAAATTAAAAAGAAACAACGACTTTTTACCCCTGGAATTAATGGAACCGGCTACATGAAAACCATCCCGGCATATTACCGTGTAAGGTAATAGGGGGCGCTTTGCCGGCGAGCGTTTGTTATGATGCGCTTTGTTGGAGGCGAAGTAATGAAGATCAGTAATGAAAATAAAAGGCAGCTTTGCATTTTGTTAACTTCTGCTGGAAAACACATAGCAGGTAGTAAAGAACTAATCAAACGATGATAGTAAATCAAAATATTATTAAACCTCTCTGTTGAGAAATTTACATATTGGAATTATATTATAATTATATGATGCAAGGTTATGCAGATCGCTAGTGAAGAACGTAGGTACCTGGTCGGATAAATATATGATATGATGAGTTTAATATATAGAGTGGTCCAATATGAAGTGCACTACAGAGTGGCGCAATATAGATAAGAAGGCGCAACGCTGTATTTTTAGTCCCATATGAACTATAGCTCGTACTATATCTATTACAAAGAGCACTAATTCTAAGCTAGTGTGTGCTATCATTGGACATAGAGGAGTGTTAAGAGTCTGCCTCAAGTTGTATCCAAACCCAACAACCTCCAAAAGCCTCAGCATACATTTTTTTTTTTTCAAAGAAAGTCTGTACCTACCTAGTGTACTTTGAGAGTCTTTGGACGGAATCCGGGTGACGTTACGCACATCACCTCACGCATGTGGAGTCACGGCGATTTTTTTTTTTTTTTGAGGGGGGGGGAGGGGGGTTGCAGTTATCTCGCTTTCTGTAGGACTGAACTTTTAAGTGCTGGAATTTCATAATGATTGCGGAAATCGGGCATATATTTTTTTTTTTTGACACCGTGTCAATTAAAGTTTCCTAGTATTTAAAAGACTCTGATGTTGACTTGAATTTATGCACAGAAGGCAAACAATTTCCATGTTGATATACTCGCGATACCACAGATCGACTTATACGCAGCAGTTACCGCAGTAAATCAAAAATATTATATTTTATTTAGTGCTGTTTAAAGCTCAAATTTTGTAGACTGATCTGCACTACTTTTTGAGTGAGTCTAGATGACCACTACACTGACATTTTCAATATGAATCATTCCCCTCATCTTAGCTGCCAATTGAACTGCCAATTGCAGCATCTCAGAGGGTGCTGTATCGAACTGTCTCCAATTTGGAAGCAATAATTGACGAGCACAGGGAACCTTTCCTCTAGTTTGCTTAACTGGAAGACAAGGTAGGGAAAAATCTTGGTTTTAATGATATAAGTAAATTGAGTGGCGATCACTAGCTGTTTCATTTTTTTTTTAAACTTGTGACGTGCAGGTGAAGAAAAGTCAAGGCTTTAATTATTAGTGGAAGCTGGGTTTCAAGTTTGCTTTCAGTTTGAATAATATTAGTTGAGAAACGTTAATATAATGTTGGAATTTATCACTAGGAGGAAACTGTGTTTTAATTTTCACTTCAATTAACCTCAACTTAGCCGTCGGCACGAGTAGATGTTGAAAACGCAAGTTTGAACTTTGGAAGAAATTTTAACTTCTTTTTTTTTAATTTATACTGATGCTGATCGAGAAATTTGTAGATATCCGTGGATGGGTGTTTGAACTTCAAAGTCCGACTTCCAAGCTTCGCCTTTTGTAGCGGGTGTACATTGAAAAGCACCTACACTGACTAATTAGCGGCAACTGAACTTAAGTTTGCCTTTAGCTCAATTGAAGCTATGCGATTGGTCATCGAAGAAAAAAAAACTTTCCTTCAATGTTGTGTAGAAATATGAGTTTCTATTCCACCTTCTCTTTCTTTAACTGACGCTGGGATCAGCACTAATTTCTATTTAATTTTGCTGAACGTCATGAGTGGAAGATGAGATCCGAATTTAAGAGTCGCTGCAAACACTAGTATTACGTCACCTCTCGAAAACTATAGACGTCCGCCGGTTCGTGATTTCCCCAAAAGCTAAAATTATAAAACCGCGTCGGAGGCAACCAAAAATTCTATTAGGGACGCACTGCTGGACTGGAGCGCAGTTACTGGTAATTGAGTTAATTTCCTTATATATGTTAGTTTCCGTGAACTTGGCCAATCTAGTAATAACAATACTGAAATTTCTATTAAGATCGAGAGAATCACACAAATGCAAAATCTAGAATGACCTTCAAAAAATGACTCTACTATTTGAAAGTAATAACAGTATTGCTATCTAATTTTTACGTCTGTCAGTGAATTCATTTTATATGTATCAGTAGCATATTTTTTGATTTTCTTAAGTCAATATTTGATTATTGACAAAAACTCAATTTCAATTCATTTTATTAAAATTATAATGTTTGTATGTTATATATTATTGATAGATAATAATATATATATTAGTATTATTAGGTTAATACTGTAAATATAATTATTTCTTTCCGAAGCAACAAAGCGCAACAAGGTAGCAAGTTGCTAATGATAAAATGGCATCCTACAAGCTTAAATATGTAGTTCTTTTAAGAGTACTGAAAGACGAGCCCAAACATAAACAAAAATTGTGGTCTAAGCTGTGGAATGTATATCTATATACATAGATAAATGAAACTCAATTAAAGAAAGAGAAAATTTGTAAACAATATGAAATCATTCAATGATATAAGAAATGAGGCATACTGAAAAATGCTTGAAATTAACTGTAAGTTAACAAGACATAGAGGAAACAAAGGTGTAATTTCACAGCTACAGAGAGAACGAATAAAGATCGCCGATACTGAGCGCCGCCGCCGCTGTTGCGCTGGCCAGCGGCGGCCGCCATTTTGTTGTAGCGTTACCGAGTTCCCTCGCTGCCCTCTCTACCCTGTCTACTTCCCCTCACTGTTGTGTCTACTTCCCCTTACTGTTGTGTCTACTTCCCCTCACCGTTGTGTCTACTTCCCCTCACTGTTGTGTCTACTTCCCCTTACTGTTGTGTCTACTTCCCTCACTGTAGTGTCTACTTCCCCTCACTGTTGTGTCTACTTCCCCTCACTGTTGTGTCTACTTCCCCTCACTGTTGTGTCTACTTCCTCTCACTGTTGTGTCTACTTCCTCTCACTGTTGTGTCTACTTCCTCTCACTGTTGTGTCTACTTC
>LQNS02277100.1:10445020-10456333 GCA_001587735.2 Parhyale hawaiensis
CTTCCCTTCACTGCTGTGTCTACTTCCCATTACTGTTGTGTTTACTTCCCCTTACTGTTGTGTTTACTTCCCCTCACTGTTGTGTCTACTTCCCCTTACTGTTGTGTTCACTTTCCCTTACTGTTGAGTCTACTTCCCCTTACTGTTGTGTTCACTTCTCCTCACTGTTGTGTCTACTTCCCCTTACTGTTGTGTTCACTTCCCCTCACTGTTGTGTCTACTTCCCCTTACTGTTGTGTTTACTTCCCCTTACTGTTGTGCTCACTTCCCCTCACTGTTGTGTCTACTTCTCCTTACTGTTGTGTTCACTTCCCCTCACTGTTGTGTCTACTTCCCCTTACTGTTGTGTTTACTTCCCCTGAGTGTTGTGTCCACTTCCCCTAACTGTTGCGTTTACTTCCCTTCAGTTTTGTGTCTACTTCCCCTTACTGTTGTGTCTATTTCCTCTCACTGTTGTGTCTACTTCCTCTCACTGTTGTATCTACTTCCCCTCCCTTTTTTGTCTACTTCCCCTTACTGTTGTGTTTATTTCCCCTCACTATTGTACTTACTTCCCCTCACTGTTGTTTTTACTTCCCCTTACTGTTGTGTTTACTTCCCCTTACTGTTGTGCTTACTTCCCATTACTGTTGTGTTTACTTCCCCTTACTGTTGTGTTTACTTCCCATTACTGTTTTGTTCACTTCCCCTCACTGTTGTGTTTACTTCCCCTCACTGTTGTGTCTACTTCCTCATACTGTTGTGTTTACTTCCCCTTACTGTTGTGTTTACTTCCCCTCACTGTTGTGTCTACTTCCCCTTACTGTTGTGTTTACTTCCCCTCACTGTTGTGTCTACTTCCCTTTACTGTTGTGTTTACTTCCCCTTACTGTTGTGCTTACTTCCCCTCACTGCTGTGTGTACATCCCCTTACTGTTGTGTTTACTTCCCTTTAATGCTGTGTTTACTTCCCTTACTGTTGTGTCTACTTCCCCTTACTGTTGTGTTTACTTCCCCTCACTGTTGTGTCTACTTCCCCTTACTATTGTGTTTACTTCCCCTCAGTGTTATGTCTACGTCCCCTTACTGTTGTGTTTACTTCCCCTCACTGTTGTATCTACTTCCCCTCACCATCGTGTCTTCTTCCTTTGTGATCGCTTCCCCTCACTGAAGATATAGATTCACTCGTGTCTACTTCCGCTCGCTGTAGGGTCTACTTCATACTCTTCCATATCTACTTCCCCTCTATTTCTCATCTTCTTCTCAACATCGGGGTGAGTTCCCGTCACCGCTGTGTCTACTTTCTTCTACTAGCGCATCCACTGATCCTCTAGCTGCTGCTCATGACTACTGCACTTAATCCTTCCCTCTGTCAAATCTACATTGCCCATAACTGCTTCTCAACGTCCACGTGCCGTTTTTTCTACTACGCCTGGCATTATTGTTTCCTTCGCTCTCTCATGCTTTTCGTATATTCTTGCATTTACCTGAAAATAGAACGTCGTTTCTAATAACGGTAATTTTTTTTTCAGCGTTAGTAACAAAAAACAATCAGTGCTGTTAAAAAGAATTCCAACTGTAAGTTCTGCGTCCAAAAAAAGATTAGTTATTTAAGTAGATTATTTATGACTCATTCGATTTAAATAGAAATCTCAGTAGGCATGTCAAAACTTCTAAAACTAGCAAATAATGCCGCTAGCAATCTAGAACTTACTGGCACGCTCATCATGAAAGTAATACTACTCCCAATGATCTATAGCTGAAACTACCGCTCTCATTAGTGTACTCAACAAATTATTGAACCTCATTTAATTTCTATTTCAGATGCCTGCACGATAACAGTTGCTAAGATGCAATTAATGCTAATTACAAACTATAGCTAATTCACGAACTTTCATCATTACTACTGAGCAATTAATGCTAATAAACAGGCGATAACTATTACGAGAACGCTAACATTATTACTGAACAAGTAATGCTAATAACAAGCCATAACTAATGCTCGCACACTCACCATTATCTTGCTCTAACTGTACCATGAACGTGCCATATACCACGCAGTTGCACCCATGACGACGTCATTGTAACACCAGCTCGTGCTTCATTGTACTCAACGGCTACTATGCAGGCACAAGCAGAGGAACGTGCTCCCAGTCTTCTCTATACATCATTCATTCACTCTTTTCAGAGCATTGTATTTGCAACGGAAGTCCGGGTGCATTTTTCTAGATGATACACACGAAGCATAGTTAGAATTTTTATCAGTGAAATTTTTGCTGAGTGAAACTTCCAATCGATGTAAGGGGAAATGAGCACGAGCCCAGCTTGCTTGTATGCTAATGTAAGGTTCGTCATTAATTTACAATAATTTGTTTATGTTTATTTATTTTTTATAGTACGCTTTTCGTTTAATTCTAAAATGTGGCAAGTACATTTGTCAATTGTCTTTCTACATTCATAAATCTAAACCTATTATTGTTGTAATCAATCTGTTTTATATATTTATATATATATATATATTGAGTATCTCTGAAATACACTGACTACTCTAACTTTAATTGTTTGAAAAACATGCATATTAGCAGGTAATTATTACATGTAAATGCGTCACATATAAGACACCTCATTACCTTCATCTTATCTATTTTATTCGAAAACTCTGTGACTTTTATTAACTTGTTTACTCCCTTGTTTGAGCACAAGTTTCGCTATATGATAGGAAGAAATTTGAGCGTTAAAGATTTAATGAGACTAGAGAACTGATGAACGATAACTGGCCAGACAAATGGGCGAGCTAGTGATAGTGACCCAACGGGTCACGGACAGTCTTCTTTATTATAATTCTGCCCGTTCCTCCAAAGTTAGTTAGTACGGCAGTGACGCTTCAGTATTAGATAAGGAAAGTTAGGGTATCTTGGATACAATCTCAGCAGGGAAATTGCTCCTGCCTGCATGTCATTGGTAGAATACTTGCTGTCTGATATATGGAATATATTTTGATACTTTGTAAGCATGATACGAGTCTGGATATCATCAAAGAACAATGCTTTTACTCCGTGGAATGTCTATAGGTTCCAGTTAGTGTGTAATGTTTTCCTTGTAGCTCATTTCCCATACAGAAAGGCAGTTCTTCAGTATTTTGACAAGAAAATATTGCTTGAATGATGACGTCACGCTGACGTTTTGCTATGTTCATCATATTAAGTTGGCATACAGGATAAGACTTTCATCTGCAGTACATAGCTGCAGACGCTCAAAATTTCTCTTTCTAAGGCCCGTGCTGTTAAAAAATGACAACGACGAATTTTCTACCCGCTAGACGGCGTCTGGAATTCAATATACATTTGCCACAAATATGATTCTGAAGGATACGCTACAACAGTGGTCTCAAATTTTTATAAGAGTTAGTGCTCTCTCTTTCAATTCAAGTAAGGAGCACAATTTCGTCTTTCACCATACATTACATTACCAGTGAATTTTTATGAATTACTCGCCTCGTATCCATGATACCCACCCAGCCTTCAGTACATCGAAAATTTTGTATTGAAGTGAAATCAGCCGAGGCCGTCAAGATAGAGAATCAGCTCCGTCAAAAGGAACACGGCAAGCGGAAAAAAATTATGTCTGCTACAGGAGAAAAATCATCGCCTTGCCCGCCCTTCGTTGATTATCTTCTGAAGATGTACGTGGTAAACTGAAAACAAACATATGGTTTGATGTATGGAGAAAGCATTGAGGAGCGTCTTGGGAGAAAGTTATAAAATAAGACAGCATGGCCTCGCTAAGAGAAGCTGTAAAATCTCTAATTTTTATTCTAAGAAGTGCTTCGAGCAAGAAATACTTTGAGAGAAAGGAATAGGGAGTCAACTATGTATAGCCATCTTTTGCAACCAGGTCCCCGATCTCCAAGAATATGCAATCTTATTGCAAAGTCTGCAACCAGGCCTATCTTATCTATTTCTTTAAGAGCTTGATCAGAAATATATAAATATAAAAACAAATAAACATACGACGGTGTTTATTAAATAGTGTTAATTATAAAAAAATATGCAGCACGTTTCTTTAATTAAATTCGCGATTTGCTAGTTAAAGTTTTCTAATTCTTATCCATCCACATATTTTTCTTGTTATATGAAAATGTTTGTAGCACAACGATGATAACTGAACGATGAGGTCATAGGAATCTGGAGGCAGAGCTGAGCTGCGCCCAGAAGAAACTGCCAGTCTGTGAGTAGATTAGTAAATTAGTCAATCCTTCCGTCTGTACGTTGCAATTTTAGCCTTAGATAAGGGAAAGTAGGATATCTTGATGCGGAATCGGAAAGAAAATACAGGAGTCAAGTTTAAGCTGCTGCTGATGCTACGACTTACAAGTTACAGCAGTATATTGTCTCACTTCGAATGTATTTTTAGACACAGTAGCTACGTGTGTTATGGGTTCAGGATAAATACAAAAGGGAGAGCTGGCACTGCTCTGTTGGGATATTTTCAGGAACTTGGCTATAATTATCATTATCATTTCTATAATTCAGCTTGTCCCTCCGTTCGTTGGAATTAGTTACTTAGTTTGTTAGTACGACCATGGCGCTTCCATCAGTATTGGATAGGGGAAAAATTTGGACATAGTTGAGGTATCCGTGATAGACGACCCAGGAAGAGATCAATAGGAGAATGAGCTAGTCACATATTCAAGTTTTAGCTGCTGCTGCTACTGCCAGCAAGTCTTAGGTAGAATATTCACTGCCTCACTTGAAACATTTTTCTCCCCTCGTATGCATGATACGGGTCCGAGGGCGTCATAATGATTTAGGAACAATGCTCTTGTTCTGAACAATTTTCGCAGGTTCCTTCAGTATTAGAAAGGGGAAATTTTTAATCATACAGAATTCGGATATATCTCAAGAACTTTGCCTTTGTTCCGAACTAATTCCGAACTAAAATATCAGTCCCTTAGCTTGTACCGACTCTTTTTCCCTCTATACTGACAGCAACACGCTAGAGGGGTAAACAAGTGTCTTTAGAAAATTTCTTCAAAATTATAGCAAATTGTGCTTACTTTCTTCATGTCAATTTGTTTTTACGTGAGCATAAGCTGTTTAATGCTAATGATGTCAGCAGGTATATATAGGCTAGGTGTGTTCATGGACCCTGTAATTAATGTACAAATTATGCTTCCTCTATGCACTTGTAGACGCATTTCTGAACCTAATGTATTCTGTATAGCATTTATAATTATTATGGGATTACGGGAGCAGCGGACTATCATGCTAAAAAACAAAAAAAATTATTTGATATTTGTGTATCATTTCCTTCCAACATCCCCTGTACAAGACGAAGTGACGAACTTAACGCACATGGCGCACAGAAATGACAAAAACACCAACAAAGAATTTTTCTTTAGCGTAGCTTCATCGCTGAGTCTCACCGCTAATTAAATACGTACTTATAACGTGCATGAAACATTTGGAGGGCTACAGCTCCCTGATATGATATAGGTTAGAATGATATAGGATAGAATAGGCAGTAGACGGCCCCAGAGGCCCTTTCCCAGAGAGCCGAAGGGACTTACGCTCCGGACTTCTATGAGCTATTGCCATTAGTTCAGAATCATGGAGACTTCTGGGAGAGAAAAGAAGAAAAAGTAATAAAGTTAGGCAAGGAGTTGATCTCACGAGCACAATTAAATGCTGCAGATCGAGAGAGCCTTGAGACGTTATGTTAGTGGCTTAGAAGCTTTGGTAGTTTGGAGTTTGGCACCCCTGGAGGAGGCGATTGTGGCAGTAGGAGTTAGTATGCGGTAGGTTACGGCACTTGCATTGCATGTCAAACTAGCCCCTGCAACATAAATGTTGAAACTTAATTAGAAAAATTTGTAGTTAAGTCTATGCAGAAAACATTTCTCAAAAGAAGATTCTTATTGGCAGAGTGCAGCTAATTTACAAGCACCAATAATTAACTCTGCCCATGAAACTCAACCGAAAACTCCTTAAAAGTCGACAGGCATATTGTTTTATGCAGATCCAAGATGGCAAGTTCTACAGCACGCTTGTTTCCTCAACATTCGTAAAACAATCTCTTCTGCTATCACCGTACGAAATTTAAAGTGATTCAGTTTAATATATTTTACTACTAATCTAGTTTTACTATGTACATCAGCTTGCTAGTTACACTATATAGCGTTGGCTGTTGCTACCATTCGTAACAGGATGCTTAATTGTATAATTGTATATAGTCAATGTTTCTGGATTTTTCTGTTTTTGGGGTCTTCATTGCAGAAGCTTTCTCTGTTCAGAAGGTTCTGTTTGAGGAGTTCTTGCTCTACTAAATATTTCATGTAAGGCAATTAAGTGACAATACTTAAAACCTTGATTTAGAACGTTCTGAACTAAGATCATCAGAGCACCCAGAAACTTATTTCACCAAAGATATATCTTATGCCACATGACTTACTGTAAAACGATAGGTACGTCGGCCACACCCAAACTGCAGACTTTATTTTGAACACTTATACACAGAACGCTTCTGTGCAAGATGGCTGACTGTGTATGTCTTAGTTCACAAAAAAAGCATTAACTAATTACTTCACGGGTAGAGCCAAATAATAAATTTTTCATTATGACTGACTGCAAAAAAAAAAAAAAGAACTCGAGCCAGCGAAAACTGTGGACCCAATATCTTCAATAAAGTAAACCTAACCTAAGCAAAAAGCATATACTGATTTCACACACCTATACGCTGCTCACCTCTCCCACAATAAAACTAAATATAGGTGCTATTCGGTGAAAGTATGTCCACGAAACTTATTTCAAGTAATAACACATAGTTTACGATATAACTGACCATAAAAAGAAATACTTGAACCAAGTGAAAATAACCAAACCAACATCTTCTGTTAGGTATCTAACTAAATGCTTGACTATAGCAAAAACGGTACACCTATTTTACGCACCTATACATTGCACATCGCACGCACGAGATGACTGGCTGTAAATGCTTCCAGTTTAGCAAAAACCCCACAAACTAAGTGGCTCGAGCATAACTCCTGACGCCGTCGGTGAGTTCATGCAGAACGTGAACTTTATATTCGCTCCATTTACGTTGATTTCACTGAAACATCGGGACACTTCTGTAACGGAGAAGTGAGGCAATTATTCTTCGGTTTTTCTCATGAAGCGAAGCGGGAGTGCTGGACTTGGAGGAGTAACTGGCAGCGCTCAGAGCAGGAAGGGGTAATTGAGGGTAACTAGCGACAGTGACGGGAGGGAAGAGGTAATTTTGACCTGGCCCTACCAGGAATCATGCAGTGACGGAAGGAAAGAGGGAATTTTGACCTAACAGTGCTTGGAATCAGCTACAGGAGGGAAACGGGACTTATGATCTGGTGGTATATACTTGGAATTAGCAAGAGGAGGGCAGAGATCAATTAAACTTGATAGTACCTTTTGCTTGCATACCTTTGAGGCTGCACTTACTCGTCTGCAGTACGAATCAGTGCAGCTGGGCTTCCCAGTGGAGAGTGCAGCCAAAGTGGACTACATTTACGCTTAACAAGGTCCAAACGATATTTATCTCCTCGGGTCCACCCATCTCCTGCAGAGGTGATGCTGCATTCCGTGACCAGCAGGTGAGCTAGCATCAAGTTATCTCCGCACCGCACGTAACCGCTTCCCAATCAAAAATTTATCGCCATTTACCCGATATTATGTCATAACGCTCACTATCCGCTCATAGGCAGCCGATAAATGCCTATAAATTTCCGCTTGGGTTACAGCTAATATGTTGGGCACTTTTAGTAAGCGCGCTCTGCATTTTATAAGTAACTGAGAATTTTATTTAAAAGCCGCTGCACCGAACGATAGAGCTATTAAACTATTTCAATGTAACTGCATCTCGGCCATCTCTGATCTATTTGGAGACTCGTACTTCTCAAGTACGACCATACGTTCCAAATATTGATAAGAATTAGCATTTTTGCATCTTTAGTGATTTTTTTTAATTCTAAAATCCAAACCAAGACTAAGAGATGGGAGGGAAAAAGATAGGTCTAACTAAAACCAACGTATATAAGCTACATAAAAGCAACCTTTCTATCTATGTCACAAACTTAGCTTCTGTGGCAGCCAAGAATTCTGGTAGGGTTGCAGATGGTTGCTTTCAGCATCTAAACTTTAAAGTGTAATTTCATGTATGAATTGCCCGTAACGAAAGGGAGAGGTCATCTTATACCCAACAGCTTACGATCAATTCCGTGGCCACTCTCGACAAGTGCACGCTCAACTTGATGAGCGGAAGCGCATCTCGCACGTCGTTCGTGCTACCGTATCTAAGATGCAGACTAGCTTTTATCATGTATTGAGACGGTGAACGAATATTTCCGCTAATTTACAGCTATACGGTGCTCGCAACTTGGGAGTCTCTTTTGATGCCTGGCAGTACATATGGCTCATAATTTGCACTCTGTGTGTCTCCATTGGTATTGAGAATAGGAACCACTGTGAATCCTAACTCTGACTTCTTATCATTATTTCAGTCTAAGGAAATGTAAATCTCTGTGAATCATTACTCACATTTTTATCGGTACTTTAGTGTATGGAAACAATCCATGCTATTGCTTCAGAGCGAGAAAAGCAAACCATGCAGTAGAGTGACACATACTGTACGTCATTATCCTTTATATATAATATAGTCTATGCATCAATACAAGAAAAAAGGGCGAAAGTGACTCTCTTACTCGTATTTCATGTCATTGTTTCAAAGTAGGAAATACATACCAGTTACCTGAATCGTAAGTCACACTCCTCGTTTAAGTTTCAATGTAAGAAAATGGTCGAGTGACTCGTTTAATACCCATATTCCATGTCTGTTTCCAGATCAGTAATAAAGATGGCCGACAAGCTCCCCCATCCCCCCCCCCCTTTAGCAACTATTCAATCCATGATGCAGCAGTAGCAGCACTATGAGAGAATATGAACTAGTACGCGCACCAATATCGCTCGGTAGAGTCGAGGCACAAAGAGACCCAATTATAACACGCAAGTAGCCTTTCAGTTGTGTAGTTCGCCTGGATCGAGTGCAGCACGAACTGGCTTCACTGTTTTAATGAATCGTTCAGAACAAAGAACCAGGGAGCTAGCCTCCCTACAGAGCGCTGCGCTAAATCAAACTCCAATTCAAAAGAATCTCTCTATTTTGCTCAGATATAAACGCGAGGCAAATGTGAAATTGATGTGAAATGATGAATTTCAGCAGTCTATTGTGCAGGTCTTCGCTAACGAGCGCACGAGAGAGAATCACTCCAGTGCTCTGCTGCGTACCGACGACGCCATTTGCATTGCTTCCGCAAAAGCTGGACGAATGTGCGATGAAATCTTCTCGTTTGGGTAGATTATAAGTTAGTCGTTGATAAGGTCTGTTTATGTGAGGTGAATATTAAACCAATATGAGTAGAAGTCTTATGAGTGGTAGGTTTTGATGCTATATGAATGCAATGAGGCTGGTAAAGTATATAATTATGCATGACATTTAGGCAATTATGTTATGTAAGTATCATTATAGGTTAGTACGATTTTTAGCCACTGTTTGAATTCCCTCACGTCTTGTGAACATAAATCGTATGTGGAATGCTCAAGTACGATACGCTTCTATGTTATTTACCATAACGAAAAACTGCTGACAACATATGGTACTGCAGGATATAATAAATGATGCAGGTTCTAAACTCCTCCCTTTCCGTAACTGAGACCCATCTAGAGGATACAGTCAACGATGCAGAAGTTCAAATAGAAATTTATGTATTGCATAGAATTGACCGCAAAGATAGGAAGTGTGGTGGTGTTGCATTTTACGTAAGAGATCACCTTGGTTCACATACAGAGCAGAAATTCTCGAATGGAATGTGTGATTGAATTATGGTCAATATTGAAAAATGTTAATTGATATACGTCGTGTGCTATCGACCGCCAAAATGTGCCACCGAAAAAGTTGCCGAAATGTTACAAGTAATCAACATGCATTGCAAAAAAGTTTTGTGTAAGTGTCAATTGTATATAACTGGTGATTTCAACTTCCCCCTTCTTAAAATGGCTTACGACTGACTTGTCAGATGAAACTGGAAGCTTCGCACTATCCAGAAAATCATCGGCCACTATAGATGAAAAAGATCAGGATCTCTTTCTAGTGCGCATCATGGATGAAGTTTCACTGACTGAAATAATCGCTTCACCTGCGAGAAATGAAAATGTCGTAAACTTTCTTTTTATTATTATTATTAAAAATTCAGCTTGAGCTCCCACGGACTGGTAGTACAACCTAAATGAAGCATCTTGCAACACCGGGAAGCCCAAAACGCTGCTAAGGAAATCCAGCAAAAAACCATTCACAGCTGACTTAAACGCTTGCAGGCCAATACGACCAAATGCCGATGCCGGCAACAAATTCCAAACCTTAGCCGACCAGGGCACGAAGCACCGACAGAGCTGATTAGTTCGACATCTGACAGCCTCCAAAATGAAAAAGTAAACTTACTCCTACAGTACACTCAAAGTTGTGCTTGCAAAGACACAGTGAAACATTCAGGTGTTCTGAAATACGAAAATAAGGCAAAAGACCATCTCATGGACCGGCCTGGAGAGACCATTTTATTGAAATGTTTCCAGAGCACTGAATGTTTGAGGCAAAATGTTAGAATCGCGGAATTTTGCTCCGCGGTAAAGAGCATTGCTAAAGTTTTAAGCGGCACGATGATAGTTTCAAATCTTTTTTTGTACGTGCAGAAGTAAATACAAAAAATACATTACGCAACAGAACCGAACATACATCATTAGCAACCTATGTTTACTAACTAACTTTTTTTTACAAAGTTTTTCCTAATGTTCTACGCATATCCCATGATATGAAAACAGCTTTAGTTTTTCAAAATGCATCAATAAACCTTAATAAAACTTAAATTGGCTAACATAGTAAAGATATGGTAATGACTTAAGATGTACGTTTTTATGTATTTGTGAACCTATGTATTGCGTTCTTCATGAAAGTTATATATATTATTCTGCAACTAAGTATTGTAAAATTAGATGTATGCATGTATTAATTCATTTGCAGATATATTTTTTATTTCCGTTTGTTTACTTATTTATCTTTTTTTTCTGTTTACATTTCTTTGTCTCCAGCAGCGAAGCTTTTGTTAACATATCGTTCTTCGAAAGTTTTCCATTTGTTTCTATCACCCACGCTCGACTATGCATCATTCTATCATCAGTGAGGCGGGCGATGATGAGTGGTTTCGGAACATTCTATCGACCTCAAAACCATCATTTCGAGACAGGCTCGGCTGAA